>SKCR01047585.1:0-68326 GCA_019454045.1 Zanthoxylum bungeanum | reverse complement strand
CGCACGAACGCATGTTTTCTGTCTGGTCCCGTTCGAATGCGTTATCAAACGCTATACGGACGCGAACCTTCTGTCTACCGTTCGAACGCGTTTACGAACGCTACACGAACGCGAATACACTGAATTGAGTCATTTTCATCACATGTGTGTCTGTGTCTATATCTATCTTCTTTTGCACCACGTCATAGCATGCTCACTTTAATGCCTAATTGCATCCCTAAGCGTCTTTTTGCATTACGTACTTAGTTGGCTCTTTATTTATGCATGGACATGTAATGGCTATTTGTTTATGATATGTCTATGAAATCACATGTTCGCCATTATTTGATTCGCCTCTATGTGTGCTTGTGTGGTTAGTGTGTGCTTGTGTTTCCATGAATACAATATGCCAATGAAGTTGTATGTTCATTGCTATTTTGATGTACTTTCAAGCATGCAATCTTAGATGTGAAATATATGCAAATTTAGGTGTAAGTTTTATTTTTGTGCATATGGATTTAGAAGCATGATACTTTTGGAAATAAGTGTTACTTAAGCTTGATTAAATTATTACACAAATCCTTTCATTACAAGTGACATAAGTAAGGGACCATTCCGAACCCAACGGTTTGAGGTCTTCCCTTGCGAGGGGTGAGTGCGGCCTTAAATCTCATTTTCCCGGTTCACACCGGGTGGCGACTCCATTATTCTCCGGTTTAGTCCCTCGTGGCTTCTCTGTACTCCCGACCGGGCCGCGAGCCCGGGACAGCATGCGTCGCCCAGTTCCTGTGTTCCCACAATTATTTTTTTTGTTCCTTTATTTTTGAGTATTGCATATGTTTTTGAATGACGTTTGTGGGTGTCGTTTCCGTATGCCCTCACAATATTATTACTTGTCCAGTAAGGTCGTCTAGGAGTTTAAAGACTTGTTATATACGATAAATGCAATTGTGATCCCTACGAAAGTCGCTTAGGTTAATTAGTTTTTATTTTTTATTTATTTCTTTTTTTTTTCTCGAGGACTATGAAAATATTAAGTTTGGGGTTGTTGGGATTTATGTCCTAAAGCATCATGTATTGTAAAATAGAATTGATTATTATAATAATAATAAATACATTATTCATTTTATCAAAGTTGTTTGATTTATATCGCATATTGTCCAATTGTCTTGTTTACCTTGATTACTATTGTACCTTCGGACTTAGTGTATGTTTGATGCATGAGAGGATTTTAGTCTGAAGTTAGTAATCTCAATAGTCCACAGAAAGCAAACAAAGTGGGTACTTTGTTTGTGGTTTATCTATAGCTGCGGTTCATTCCATACTTGTATGACGACCTTGATCCGGGATCATTCATGTAGTGACATGGGAATGAAGGCACCTTGTATGATGAGATCATATAGGACTGGACTCAGATAAATACAAATTTCTTTTAATATCCGTTAACTGAAGAAAATCATTTTATCTAATAGATGGTCATATATGGATTCGATCTTAATCCTGAGTGTACTACGAACTCCTGCATGACAGGTTATGTCATTTGATTTACTATGGTGAGGTTGGTGTTGCATTTCCGGCCAATAACTACGTATTTTGGGGATATGGTTTGGTGTGTAGTTGGGAACATTTTACATAGATATGAAATTCACTCTTTCTTACGTGAAGCAAAAGAGTATATTTTTTAAGAGTTGATTCGGGACTTGAAAAATTTGAGCGCTCAACTTTTCTATTGCGAATAGAAAATTTTAATATTCATAGTTATTATGAATTAATTGTTCATTATAGAATCAATGGTGCTTAAGAGACAAAATATTTAGATGGGTTTAACGGACTTTTGACCTGGCTCTATTTATGAGATATTCGTGAAGGGCTATATCCATATGTAATGACTATATCGATGGACACCGAAGTTGTTCGGTTTATTTTATCCATCTACGGTAACAGGAGTTCAACTTTGAGTTTTTAGTGGAATAACGCGGAGTTAATAATTCATAATATTTAATTAAAGAGTTTAATTAATATTTCAGAATTATTGGAGCTCGGAACCGTAGGTCCATTTGGTCCTCGTGCTAGCTCGATTAACTGTAGCAAACCTAATGTAATTAGATTGTCTAATAATATGCTCACATTATATTTATATATTATTAATGAGATTAATAATATTTATTGTCACAAATGAAAACTATGTTAAATTAGTTTAACTTAATGTTTTCTAGAATTCTTTGATTATGAGATAATCAAGTTAGTAATAATTATGAGATAATTACTACAACATAATTGAAGGTAATTTAATCATTATTGAGATAGTGATTTTTATTTACCTTGGAGACAAAGCCATATGGCTTGCCATGCTCTCCAATTTATTATGTCCATTAGGTGGCTTGTACGCACCTAATAGTTTTGTCATTATCTAATCCATTATTATGCTTTGGTATGGCCTCCACATTTATGTGTTTTCCATTGAAAGAAAGCATTAGATGCTTAATGACAAAGTCTTTGTCTTTAGCTTATCATTTCTTATGCTTTGGTATGGCATTCACATTTTTGTGTTGGCCATTGCAAGAAAGCATTAGATGTTTAATAACAAGGTTTGTTGGCTTGTGTAATAGAATATAATCTCTACCATTTCTCTCATTTCTAAGGTTAACATTTTGCATTCATTCACACATGTGCAATTGAGAGAAGATGGAGAGAGTTCAAACACTCACAAGTGTTGTGATAGTGTTTGAGATTCCAAAAGCCAAACACCATTGTGACATCTTAATTCTCTAAAATTTTTAGTGTTTTGATCTTTGTGAGTGAAGCCCACACTTCGGTTTGTTAGTTTCGAGTCATAGTTCGGAAGATCGAGTGGTTGATCTAAGCATTGGACATCAAATGATTGATTTCGGTTACTACAACAAAGGTAGAACGCAAAGAAAATTTTAAAGATCCATACCGGAGCCGGTGCCACCACAAGCAACTTCCGCCGTGCTAAGGAAAGTCGTTTCCTACAATTGGCATCGAGAGCTTACGGTTGAAAAGTTTTCTTAACCCTTCCCATTTTAGTTTTATTAATTTATATGAGATATAGATTATTAAAATGCATGTTGTGATGAGTAGGCAAAATTAGATTCATGAGATGAATGGTTTTAATGTTCATGTGATGAATGTTTACTTTTGATTCATGTGATGAATGTATTGCGTTGATTGTTATTTTTTTCGGCTCTTGTTTTTAGCATTGGAAATGTAAGACCATAAGGTCATATTCTTTCAAGTGTTGTAAGTTCTTTTCTTTTGTAATAAGTCCATTATGTAACCCTATTTGTAACTTGGAGGAGCCGATGCCGCGAAGGACTTTTGACGGAGAAATTTCGCAAAGAACTTAATAACACTCCATGGAACAAGATTTGAAGACCAAATGATGCCTTTGATTTATTGTACTAATTATATTAGTATAGAAAAATAAGAGCCCGATCAATGCAGTATGAAATATGTATGTTTTTGCAATTTCCAGCCCCTGGAAATTGGGTTGCGGCGACGCGCTACATTTGTGAGAACTGAGGCTACTGCCTCGTTTGCGTCACGACGCAAGTAACCTTGTGTCGCGATGCATCACAAAGCTGGTACTTTTCCAGTTTCTTGTTTTCTAGGCATTGCGACGCCCAACAGTTCGCGTCGCGACGCCTAGACCTGGGTTTATATGTATGTTTTAAATTATTTATTAATATGTTATATAGCTTAGGGTGCCTACACTTGCATTTTCACATGCCATAACATGTAGATATGCATTATATTCTAGTCATAAAATATGATTTTGTGTAATTTAAATGTTAAATAAAAATATGAGATGCATGCAAACAGATTAATAAGTTTAATTGGTTTAAAGGTTTAAAAATTGTGAATTCTAGTTTTAGAAATAAATGGACCTTATGAGTACATTATTTTCCTTGGTATATCGGATGGAAACCCGGACGTAAATTCCATAGACAGTTCCGAATGGACGATAATATGGTCTGCACTCGGGATACAATACCACGTACCTTTGGAATAAATAATATGTTTTTATCGATTAAATGGTTTAATGACTTTTGGTCCGTTCGTTGAATTCTAAATTTTAAAACCTATAAGTGGACTAATAATTTAAGAGTTAAATTGATTAGATCATTATAACAACTTGATTAAATTAGTTTAATTATGTTAATTGGTTAGTAGAAACTAATCGGGATTAGTGAATAAAATTTTAAGAGTTAAAATTGGTTAGATCACTAAATTATAAACTAGTATTAATAAGATTATGACTTTAGCCGAGCATAATCTAAGATTCATTAAATAGTAGTGAGATAGAAACCTTAGACTTCAAAATAGTGAGTGGGAGAGGTGTATACCACAATATATCCCGCGGATCTCCATTGTTATCCAGAAACTTGAGATTCAATAGGCGCCTCGAGACGGCTTTGCTTTCGTTCTCGACGGATGGTGTCCTTTTTGGGTCAATTCAGGTTTGGATTCCGAAAGGATAGGGACTCTAGATGTATCTGGTGTTTTGACTTACCCTACGACAACACTTCACTAGTTAAGTCCAAGGGTTCCGAAATAATGGGTCACACTCACAAAGGAATGATTAAGTTGTTAATCAAATCTTCCTTGATCAAAATAACGGTAGTTGATTAATATAGGAATAAGAGTTATTTCAAATATATTAATCAATTGAGAATGTCTCAGTCTATCATGCGAATACTTGACCTACCCTACGGCGGCACTTATTTTTGGGATGATAGATAACCATGGCATAGTAATTCTTTTAGGTTTCTAATTCCTTATACATTGATCATGCATCATGTTTAATTTTATGCCTAAATTTTTGATAATTTTAATATGCGATGAATGAATGATGAATGCACGTTTATTGTTTTTTCAGCCATGGCATCTGCAATTATCTCAATTCTCAAACAATAAGAAAAATTAACCAGGGATAATTATGTTAAATGGAAAAATGACATGAATGCTACTTTGGTCTGTGAAGACCTTAAATTTGTCCTAATGGAGGAATGTCCTCCTGAGCCAGGACAAAATGCTAGAAGAACTGCACGTAATGCCTATAATAATTAGATTAAAGCTGATGAGAAAGCCCATAGCTATTTGATAGCATCCATGTCTGAAGTTCTTGCTACACAGTATGAGCCTATGGCTACAACATCAATGATTATGCAGTCATTACAGAACATGTTTGGGCAACCTTCAGACCGGCAACAACATAAGGCAATAGTCTCTGTATTGTCCGCTAGAATGAAGGAAGGCACATCATTCTGAGACCATGTGTTAAGGATGATGTTGTTAGGGTTGGTGCTCAAATTGTCAATCCGGATAGTATTTATGTCCGATTCATAAATACGAGCAATTCTATTTTCCATAATATTACTAATTAAATGGTAAGACCCTTGTCTTTTATACAATTATTCGGTCTAATTACAATTAGATATCTGATTACGATTAGATCGAAACTAAATCTGGTTTAGTGATACGTGTATATTAGACAAAGACCATAGGATTTACAATATAGTGCATAGTTACAACATAGTTTGTAATTGACATTGAGAAGCACACTATAAGATGTATATCCTTAAATAAAGTTCCTGGTCAAGATTTACTAACACGAGTCGGTTAGTAAAATTCGTTAAGACCAGTACATGTCGTATATCATGACTTGGTCCGATGGTTTATCCCAATGAACTATGAGTCTCGGGAGACTCATATAGATATGTAGGTGATTATTTGATAATACACTGAACGACTCACTGAAGATTTCCTAATAGATGGTACACCAACGTCAATAAGAATCTTCTCGAGTTGAGCGAGCATAGTGGTCATTTGACTTGAGATACCACAGTGGGATATATGAGTTATCCTCCACACTTTGATGGCAGTCACGTCAATGATCTATTCATGATTAGACCTCCGCCTGTTCGTTGGGAGTGGATTGATGCTCATGATACCCAGTGCGTATGAAGATATGATCTGTTAGTCCTGTGTACAGGGCATAGGCATCCACACGTGTTTACGATCTAGTAAATCCATGGCTGTGGTATAACTTCAGAAATCAGTTCCGAATGTTATTTAAAGATCTTAAATTGAAAGTCGACTATATTATACCGCAAGGGTTTGCCTTTTTTATCTATACCCCAGGTATAATATAGATAGCCTGTGACAGAGGGATTATATGTATTCAATGACCTCGGCTTGCATAGTTTAGCAAGATTATCCATGGTTAGTTCTGTTTTGGTGATGAATTTGATGTCTTATGAATGTATTGGATGTATTTTGGGAGTTGGAATAATTACCGAAAAGTGTTTCGGAGTTGAAATAAGCGAAGATGGTAAAAAAATGGCATTACCAGGTGACTTTTGAGCCAATCGGGTGAAGGCTGTCCAAACAGTGAGTTCGTCACTATTCAGGCAGCCCATGAACTGCCCTAACACTATTGGGGCTGACTTGGGCAGTCCCCATAAGTGTTGGGTGGTCGGTTCTGTCAAAAACGTGTTTTGCGAAAAAATATTTTTCGTAAAAGTTTCGCGAAGTTTCTATTGAATTTATGTCGCTATTTGATATCGAATAAATAGGTTTAGGTGAAATGTGAATAAATTATTCATATTAGATATGAATAATTTATTCGGTAATTTGAAAAAGTTTTAAATTACGATTTCGCCAGAACAGCGCTTCCGCTGCTCTCATCGCCCAAAACCCCAAAAAAAATTGTATCAGAGCAGATCTGATGCTTTGTCCATTACATTATTCATGCTTGATATTTGATATTTAATCCAATTTTAATGTTCATACATGCATATAATCTATATATGTTTCTTGACTTTTCGATTCCACGCTAACGGGAAACGTAACAGAAATTTAATCGTTAAATTAAGTTATATTTTCTATAGGTAGAATTGAATTGTTTAGAAAATGATTTAGATTAAAATTCTGCATTTGATGTGGAACAAAGCTTCCTAAGGAAAATCCCCGCTTAAAATAAGGCTGTTAAAGTAACTTGTATTGGATACATGTTTCTTGGTCCGTCTTGTCAGTACGGTTTATGGGTATCTTTCTATAACTACATCCGAGATCGTGCCAAAGCTGTGAGGGTGTAGGTTATGGGATTTTATCCATGCCGGTTGTATATTGATACTAGACAAATTCAAGTGAAAGTGAAAATCCTGAACGTGCCAAAGCTATCAGGACTACATCGGTAACTTGAGTTTGTCATTGACAAATGAAGCCTTGATACGCCTCTTTGTGAACGTGCCAAAGCTGTCATAACGAGAAATGGTCAGGACCAAAATCAGGAGTCACTGGTGAGTGATTGACAATGAGTTGTCTACCTAATGAATATACGTAGGCGAGATCATGCCAAAGCTGTGAGTCAAAATATATTCATGGGATCTTATTCTCACTATGGAATTTGATTTAATTATCGAATTCCCATTGTCTTGGGAGACACTACTGGGTTTAAAATCCATAACTTAAGTAGTGTGTAATTTTATGGAAAATTCTGCTTTGTTTTCTTTTTATTCTATATTGTTTATAGAATTATACTTCTAATCCACTGCATGCTTATTACTTGAATAGGTTTTCTGACTTTACTTATGGTTGCGTAATTCTAGAATAGGTTCTAGAAAGACAGTAGACTTAGAAATTGTTAGATTAGTTGAAACTATCGGGAACTGTTGTTCCGATTTTCTTGAAAATCAAGATGGTTTGTGACTTAGTTACTAAGTCACGATTAGGTAATCTAAATAGATATTTTTTTAGGATATAATAATCTAGTAAGAATTATTTCTTATGCAGTAAGAATTGACTTGAATAGTTCATGTCTCGAGATTCTTGACTGGTATTAATAAAACCCATGTAGTATTTGTTTATCTTATAATGTCGTTTTTTGGCTTTAGTGACTTTTAGAAGTCACGTGTCTGACACAGTTTGCTAATCAATTATTTGTAATTGTTGTGAATAATTGAACGCAAATTATAAAGCTTGAGAAATGAGATTTGTATGGTTGTGTATAGAGAATAATGATTCTCACAATACGACAATTATAAGTATTGGATACTAGATCTCCCGTCTAGTTATTTAAAATAATGTTTAATGACTATTTTGATATTTGATATCAGAACTTGCGACTATTGGATAGTTACTTGTTCTTTATACACAGTTGTTACATATTTTAATATGACTAGTAATGTCATTAATGAAAAGATAAACATTAAGAAAATATTCGGTTAAATAAATAACTTAGAACTATGCTTTATGAGATTTTATCATAAAAGCATTAGATGATTATTCCTTATGGTAAAGGATGGTCTGATACGAGTTCACACCATATATCCTTATCCATTTAATGAATATTGTATTCAGGATGTGATTAAATCTCATTTAACCAATGATCGTCATTGGACCACAAGATTTATTAAACTAATACATTGAATGTATGTAGTTTAATGAATCAGTAATTGCCTTAGGTAGTTTTCTTTACTCCGTAACATAGTTAATGAATTTTCATTACTTAGTTACATGTTTCTAATAAAGAACATGTTGAACGTCTTGAATTGTTCGAGAACTTTCAATATGTTTCTGATGAAACGCCGATAGAATATTTTGAATGGTTCAAAGATATTCTATTTGTAGCAATGAAAAATATATTTTAAAATTCATCGTGAGTCTTTGAATTGTTCGAAGATGTTTGATATGATCAAACACATGAATTTAAGGCAATTAGTTCTAAAGTTATTTAATGAATGTGATTCTTACTCAATATTAAACTTCCACGATTCCATCTTGATGGAATTGGTTAGTGGGAGTAATTGAATCTTATATGATTTGATTCGTTGATATTGAGTGTTACCGAATTGTTTTTCAATACTCTTGGGGTTATGCTGTATAAACACTAATTCATCTCTTTAATTAGGTTCCATTCGTTCCTACTGTTACGTATATGATATGTATAGGTAGAAAATTCGAATCTTGAAAAGTTTGAGATTTGAAACTTTCTTTTGTATAATTGTTATATAATTGAAAGTACTTGTGCCTCGGAGGTACAAGTAAGGTTTATCATTTATTCTATTTAATGGAATATTGTATTCTATTTGATAGAATATATCCCGAGTAATAAAAATTATTTTGTTACTTGGTGGTTAACATTGGATGTTGATGATTGCGGAAAAGATTTGACTTATTGAAGTCAAATGTGAGAGTGATAAATTGTAATGGAACTACATAATTAATAAGAAGAAATGACCCTTAGACATCTTCCGTATAAGTTTAATAGGATGTTGGAATCATTTGCAAAGTATTTGATACTTAATGATTCTATTATTTTCTCATTGAAGAAAATTATCCTATAACTTATATTGGGAGCGATATTTGATATCGATTTCGGAAGTCATCATTGAACCATAAATCGAAGATTTTTCATGGCTTACTACGATCAAGTTTTTGAACTTGATTAAGCTTTCAGTATGAATCGTTCATAAAATGTGTAAATTATTTGTGCAGCAAAAGCAAAGTGAGCTTGATAAAGGTTTGACCTTTATAGTATGACAATGAGAAAGGTTATACTCAGTAGTCTATTGTAGATTCTGAGAATACTTGTCTCTAGTCGCACTAATTGAACAATTAAGGATCTGTTGGTTAATGTTGATATTAAACTATGTATTTTGGCTAAAGAATGCAAAATGACGTTCTTGAGTGATTTCTTCGAATGAGAGATCCGTCGTGATTTCTTTGTTTGAAGAGTTCATTCTAGAATGGCCCTAGAGTTTGTATTCTGTTATGATCACAGTTTGAAATACTAGCTTATGGAGCCTATTGTAGACTCATATAAGCTTTCCGGAAATTTGTGTTCTCTGATTTTGATATCAGTCAGATTGTCTGGTTTTATCGAAGTATAGAGAATACGTATTTGTCAGTAGGGTCAGTGGGGGCGTACAAATTTCTTTCTACTATTATATATCCTAAGCCTTTTTTTCTCTGTGGAAGCAGTGAGAGTAGTTTCTACTATATTTGATATAAAGTTTCATATATAATATAAAACTAAGAGACTTGTGAGATACTCACATTAGTCACGCATTAGATATGATCTAATAAAGAACACAATAAGACTATCTGTATGACAGTTAGTATAACTGTTTGACAGTTAACATGTCTTATATATATATAGTATTCAACTTTCGTAAATGATGATTCTTTTGTCGAAAGAGAAATTGATTAGAATGTCTAGTCAATCTTATACATCATAGGATGATGGTGTAATGAATACTATATTATGTGCGATTACAGATATCAATTTAATCATAATTGTTACGAGTTATTTTGATATGATGTAGACCATATGATGAGTCTTGAAACATGTTTTTTGTGATCTTTAAGATATTAAGAACGAGTTTCTTATTCATGGAGAATATAGTCTGCAACCAAGGTCACATTAGTTTTGATCCTAATTATGACATTAGATGGTCTATGTCATATAAAGTCAGAAAAGATGCAGTGGGAGTGTCACTGTTGATTTTACTATACTAGTGAAATCAGTTGTAACTTATGACGTATTGACTTATGAAGTTGTATAGTGACCCTATAGATTAGAAGTTTTCATATTAGTGTAGTGCATGCGGTTGTCTCTTAGTATTTGGATTTGATTTCTAAATACATGGACAACTCAGTAGCTAAAGCACAATACTGATATAGCGTCTGAGTAATATTGATGTGGAATTTGGATTCTACAAAATATGAATGATGCTGGTTAAGGAAAATGGTTGGGTTTGTTGGACATACTCAATTTGTTAATCAGGCTTACTTGTTGTTGCCTACCTTTTGAGTGCAAGGTGAGCTCTTAAGGGCCATGAGTATGCGATACACATTAAGATGTGTATAGGATATCATGGATTGGCACTAGAGCAAGTGAGAGAAATTGTTAGGGTTGGTGCTCAGAGTGTCAATCCGGATCGTATTTATATCCGATTCATAAATACGAGCAATTCTATTTTCCATAATATTACTAATTAAATGGTAGCACTTTATACACTTATTCGGTCTAATTACGATTAGATATATGATTACGATTAGATCGAAACTAAATCTGGTTTAGTGATACGTGTATACTAGACAAAGACCCTAGAATTTACAATATAGTGCACAGTTACAACGTAGTTTGTAATTGAAATTGGGAAGCGCACTATATGATGTATATCCTTAAATAAAGTTCATGGTCAAGATTTACTAACACGGGTCGGTTAGTAAAATTCGATGAGACCAGTACATGTCGTGTATCGTGACTTGGTCCGATTATTTATCCCAATGAACCATGAGTCTCGGGGGACTCGTATAGACATGTAGGTGTTTATTTGATAAGACACTGAACGACTCACTGAAGATTTCCTAATAGATGGTACACCAATGTCAATATGAATATTCTCGAGTTGAGCGAGCATAGTGGTCATTTGACTTGAGATACCACAGTGGGATATATGAGTTATCCTTCACACTTTGATGGTAGTCACATCAACGATCTATTAATGATCAGACCTCCACATGTTCTTGGGTGTGGACTGATGCTCATGATATCCAGTGCGTATCAAGATATGATCCGTCAGTCTTGTATACAGGGCATAGGCATCCGCACGTGTTTACGATCTAGTAAATCCATGGTCGTGGTATAACTTCGGAAATCAGTTCTGAGTGTTATTTAAAGATCATAAATTGAAATTCGACTATTTTATACCGAAAGGGTTTGACGTTTTTATCTATACCCCAAATATAATATGGATAGTCTGTGACGGAGGGATTATACGTATGCAACGACCTCGGCTTGCATAGTTTAGCGAGATTATATGTGGTCGTCATAATCCATGAGTGGGTGGATTATGGACATGAAATTGGATTTTGTGATGGATAAACCTAAACTTTGAGAGTCCCACAATATGAAGTGTACTCGTTGATCACTTGGACAACGCGATATGAATAATACGGAATATTCATAATACTTCACTGGATTAAATGAGTTAATTCAGATTGTTTAATCGGTTAAACGATAACACATGCATATAGACATTTTTAGTCCATTGTAATTATTGTGTATTTATATTTGATACATAATACGATTATATACACATTAATTATTCGTCAAATGAGATTTTGACACATGCCATAAATATATGTATTTGTTATATATTGTAAATAAAAATACATATATAATAATAATTACATTAATTAATTATTTGGATATTTAATTGTTAAATATTTAAATGTTTAATTAATAAACTTTTTTCATAAATATTATGAAATTTGTCCAATTATTATTTGTTCACATGCCATGATTTAATTAGACTTTATTTGTCCAAATTTGATTTGTTAAGATAAAGTTTAATTTTAATTTTAATTTTTGAAAATGGATAAAAATGCCCCTCCAAAGTCGGTTCCTTCAATTTTTATTGTAAATTTTTTTTATTTTCTTCCAATGGAAGCATGAAGGCCGAATATTTCCCCAAAAACATCTTCAAAATTATGCTTGATGATTCAAGGTGGAAAATGAAGAAAATTCAAGAAAAAAGCTTAGGAAAAAGAGAATTAAAGGTAATTCTTTATGCTCTTAAGCTTAGAAATTTTTTTTCTTGCTTCTTGAAGATCTAGTGAGATCTTGGGTTTCTTATTTTCTATAATTTTGGGGCTTTTGTTTTTGATGGATGGATTTGGAAGTAATGAAGCATGTGTGAAGTGATTTGGTAGATATTATTGTAATATAAGGCCAACTTGATCATTAGATGACATGTTTCCATTATAGAGTGTTATGACCACTCTTGTGACATCTAGAATTATTCTTGGGTGCTTCATGTGTGGTGACTTTGATTGGTGTTGTGATTAATTAGATTAGTCTTGAAAAATTGGATTTAAAGCATGAAATTTGGCATTTTTTCTGTTATGGATCAGACCTGAAGTTAGTTTCTTTTTTGGTGATGAATTTGATGTATTATGAATGTATTGGATGTGTTTTGGGAGTTGCAATAATTGTCAAAAAGTGTTTCGGAGTTGAAATAAGCGAAAACGGTCAAAAATGGCGTTACCGGGTGACTTTTGAGCCAACCGGGTGACGAATGTCCAAAAAGTGAGTTCGTCACTGTTCGGGCAGCCCATGAACTACCCTAACACTATTGGGGCTGACCTGGGCAGTCCCCATAAGTGTTGGGTGGTCGGTTCGGTCAAAAATGCGTTTTGCGGAAAAATGTTTTCCGTAAAAGTTTCGCGAAGTTTCTATTGAATTTATGTCGCTATTTGATATCGAATAAATAGGTTTAGGTGAAATATGAATAAATTATTCATATTAGATATTGAATAATTTATTCGGTAATTTGAAAAAGTTTTAAATTACGATTTCGCCCGAACCAACTAAAACCCCAACAGATGTCTTATCTTAATATGGCTGAAAACCATGGTGCACGTATCAATGTGTAAAGCCAGGTGACAATGATCATGGAAACCCTTCCGAAGAATTTCCTGCAGTTTAAAAGCAATTTTTCTATGAATAAGTTGACTTTTACGTTGACTGAACTGCTAAATGAGCTCACCAATTACGAGTCTGTTATGAATGGTCCTCGTAGGTCCAATATCGAGGCAAATATTGTCGAATCTTCTAAATCTACAAAGAAGAAGAAGAAGGAGAAAGGCAATTGGAAGGCAAAGGCAAAATCAATGAAAAAGAAGAACAATAAATGCTCTAAATGAACCAATGCCAAAGGAAAATGTTTCCATTTTGAACAACAAGGGCATTGGAAAAGGAATTGTCCGAAATACCTTGCTGAGCTTAAAGAGAAGAAGAATACAGGTAAATACGATTTACTTGTCATTGAGTCTCTTTTGGTGGAGGATGATAAATCCATATGGATTGTTGATTCTGGTGCCACTTACCATATTTTTTATTCTTTGCAGCTACCTGACTCATGGAGGGACCTTGTTGAAGGTAGTTTTACCATGAGAGTTGGGACATGGGATGTTGTTTTAGCAAAAGCAGTGGGAGTTTCAAATTAGAACTTTAATAAGAGTTATTTATGTTTCAATGATGTGCTATATATTCCTGGTTTTCGCAGGAATTTGATTTCTGTAACAAAAATTATGGAATGTGGTTTTTCTATTTCGTTTAATAATAAGTCAGTTATTATTAGTAGAAACGGATTAAATATATGCACGGGAAACTCCGAAAATAATCTATATGTATTAAGGCCTTTAATACATGAATCACTGTTTAATACTGAAATGTTTAAGATTGAAAGATCTAAAACTAAACGGCAAAAGATTTCTCATGATGATACCTATTTTTGGCACCTTAGACTTGGTCACATTAACCTTGACAGGATAGATAGACTAATTAAGAACGGAGTTTTAAATCAGTTAAGACTCGGTACTTTACCTGTCTGCGAATCCTATCTAAAAGGAAAAATGACTAAGAGACCTTTTACTGGAAAATAGATAAGAGCCAAATAAACACTTGAGCTAATACATTCGGATGTTTGCGGACCGATGAATGTAAAAGCCCGAGGTGGTTATGAATACTTTGTCACGTTTATTGACGATTATTCTAGATATGGGTATGTTTACCTAATGCAGCACAAGTCAGATACATTTGAAAAGTTCAAAGAGTATCGTGCTGAGGTTGAGAACTAGTTAGGTAAAAGCATCAAAATTCTATGATCAGATCATGAAGGAGAATACCTTGATAAAGATTTTGAGAAATTATTAGTTGAGCATGGAATTATTTCACAGCTCAAAGTACCTGGAACACCACAATAAAATGGTGTTGCAGAAAGGAGAAATCGGACCCTATTAGACATGATGAGATCAATGTTTCGTTATAGCACTCTACCTAGTTCATTCTGGGGATATGGAATACAAACTGCAATGTATATCCTGAATGTAATTCCTTCTAAGTCTGTTTCTAAGACTCCCTTAGAGTTGTGGAATGGTCGTAAAGCTAGTTTGCGATATTTTTGCATATGGGGGTTTCCGGCACATTGCTAAAGAACAAGACTACTAAGTTCGAACCACGTTCACATGTGTGCCTATTTGTAGGCTATCCTAAGGAAACTATGGGTGAATTCTTTTATAGTCCAGAAGATAATAAAGTATTTGTGTTGACAAATGCTACATTGCTTGAGGAGGACTATATGAGAGAGTTCAAACCTCGAAGTAAAGTGTTACTTGAGGAGTTACTTTCTGGTACGACCAGTACACCATTGTCAAATATTGATAAATACATAACACATTCTACATCTGAAAGTCAGATGCAAGTTTATCAGGATACCATACCACCTAGACGTAGTGGGAGGGTTGTGAGACAACCTGAACGCTATCTAGGAAATAGAGAGGTGCAAGTTGTAGCATCTTGTGATGGTATAGATGATCCATTGACCTATCGTATTGCAATAGAAGACACTGATAAAGAAGAATGGCTAAAAGCCATGAACCTCGAGATGGAGTATATGTACTCTAACTCAGTTTGGGAAGTTGTATACCAACCTGATGGGGTAAAACCCATAGGTTGCAAGTGTATCTACAAGATAAAAAGAGGAGTAGATGGGAAAGTACAGACTTTCAAGGCTAGGCTAGTGGCAAAGGGTTATACCTAGAAAGAGGGAGTTGACTATGAAGAAACTTTATCGCCAGTAGCCATGCTAAAATCCATCAGGATTCTTCTTTCCATTGCTGCATATTATGACTATGAGATTTGGAAAATGGACGTCAAGACTGCATTCTTGAATGACAATCTTGATGAGAGTATCTACATGGTACAACTAGAGGGGTTAATTACCCAAGGTCAAGATCAAAATGTTTACTAGTTGCAAAGGTCAATTTATGGACTCAAGCAAGCATCTAGATCTTGGAACATAAGGTTTGATACTACGATCAAGTCTTATAACTTTGAGCAGAACATCGATGAGCCTTGTGTCTACAAACGCATCATTGATGGTAAGGTGATTTTCCTTGTGTTATACATCGATGATATTTTACTCATTGGGAATGATGTAAAGATATTATCGGACATGAAAATATGGCTAGCTAACCAATTCCAAATGAAAGATTTGGGAGAGGCAAGTTATGTACTTGGGATCCAGATCATTCGGGATCGCAAGAAACGACTGTTACCAATGTCTCAATCATCCAATATCGACAAGATTCTTGTGCGATTTGGTATGCAGAATTCCAAGAAAGGTAATTTACCTTTCAGGCATGAAATTCATTTGTCTAAGGAACAGTCTCCTAAGACACCTCAATGAGTTGAGGAGATGAGACATATATCATATGCTTCAATAGTTGGAAGTCTTATGTATGCTATGTTATGCACGCGACCAGACATCTGTTTTGCAGTGGGAGTAGTTAGTAGGTTTCAATCCAACCCAGGATTAGATCATTGGGTAGCGGTGAAACATATTCTTAAGTATCTTCGGAGAACGAGAAATTATATGCTTGTATATACAAGTCATGATATGATTCTGAGAGGATATACTGACTCTGATTTTCAGACGGATGTCGATTCTAGGAAATCAACATTTGGATCAGTGTTCACCATTGGTGGTGGGGTTATAGTATGGAGGAGCATAAAGCAATCTTGTATTGCTGATTCCACTATGGAGGCTGAATATGTAGCATCTTGTGAAGTAGCTAAGAAAGCAGTCTGGCTCTGTAAGTTATTGGCAGATCTGGAAGTTGTTCCAGATATGGATAAACCACTCACACTTTATTGTGATAATAGTGGTGCAGTGGCTAACTCCAAAGAACCAAGAAGCCACAAGAGGGGTAAGCATATTGAGAGGAAATATCACCTCATCAGGGAGATAGTGTAGAGATGAGATGTCGTTGTCACGCAGATTCCATCCACAGACAACTTGGCTGATCCGTTTGCAAAGACCTTATCGGCTAAAGTGTTTAAATGTCACTTAAAGGGTTTAGGATTACATGACATGTCCCATTTGCTCTAGTCCAAGTGGGAGTTTGTTGGGATTTATGTCCTAAAGCATCATGTATTGTAAAACAGAATTGATTATTGTAATAATAATAAATGCATTATTCATTTTATCATAGTTGTTTGATTTATATCGCATATTGTCCAATTGTCTTGTTTACCTTGATTACTATTGTACCTTCAGACTTAGTGTATGTTTGATGCACAAGAGAATTTAAGTCTGAAGTTAGTAATCTAAATAGTCCATAGAGAGCAAAAAAAGTGGGTATTTTGTTTGTGGTTTATCTATAGCTGAGGTCCATTCCATACTTGTATGACGATCTTGATCCGGGATCGTTCAAGTATTGACATGGGAATGGAGGCACCTTGTATGATGAAATCATATATGACTGGACTCAGATAAATACGAATTTCTTTTAATATCCGTTAACTGAAGAAAATCATTTTATCTAATAGATGGTCATATATGGATTCGATATTAATCCTGAGTGTACTACGAACTCCTGAATGACAGGCTATGTCCTTTGATTTACTATGGTGAGGTTGGTGTTGCATTCCCGACCAATAACTACGTATTTAGGGATATGGTTTGGTGTGTAGCTGGGAACGTTTTACATAGATTATGGAATTCGCTCCTTCTTACGAGAAGCAAAAGAGTATCTCTTTTAAGAGTCGGTGCCACCACAAGCAACTTCCACCGCGCTAAGGAAAGTCGTTTCCTACAGGGGTGTGATGAGCGGTTAAAATACACATATTCCCAGTTCTGTTATCTTAATATTTTATGGGTGATATCGAGCTTTATGAGGAAATTGTTATATTTTGGGTGCATTTTTTAAGGTCAAAATAATTTCAAAACTCAATTGAATTAATTAGGGATAAAAAGATAAAGATATGAAGCAAATCAGGATTATTTCGGAGTCAAAATGTGTGTCCTGAAGCTTGACGCGTATCGAGACGTACGCATGAATAAAATTTAAGCATAATACATAATGCCACTTTGCTTTAATTCAAAGTTAGCATGTCACGACGCTGCTCTCTGAGCATTGCGATGCGTGCTAATTATTTACAAGCTAGTCACGATGCGCTGAAGAAAATCTGACCCTAATTCGCCATGAATCTGATTTTTTAATAAGAAAACATCCTAATGGCCTTCTATTTAAGTAAAAGTTCGAAACATAACCTAAATCAAATCTCGTATCATATTTTGAACACCTAGAGCAAGGCAAACAATAGAATAGGCAATCAAACACATAGAATAATAAACAATCACATAACAAACCCAAAAGAATTAAAATATGTAACTTAATTAAATATAGTATTTAAGATCCATTATAACCCTAGATGAATGATTTAGCTACTCATGATAATCAATAAAAAAACATGCTAATCATTGATACAAAATAAGAATTCATAAAAGATAAACTAGAGAGAAAAGGAAATAAATAACTCTCGTTTGTAGTTTTCGTCTTCAATCTCTAGCACCAATTAAAGCACCCGTCATTGTCTTGATCTAGGCGTTCTTCTATTCTCTAAGACTCTAAAATTGTGATATGAGACTTTCTTTTAGGGTTTGGGACAGACTTGTGTTTATATATGAGATTCTGGGGGCTTTCATTCTTAAGAATCTTTTAATTCTGCTCAAATTAGGATTCCGGACATATTGGCGCGCCAATGAGCTCCCATTAGTGCGCCAATCATTGGCATGCCAATAGAAGACAGAGAGGAACATGGGGATTTTAGGTCCCATTGGCGCACTAATGAGAGCTCATTGGCGAGTCAATGGGAGAAAGATTGTCTCCCATGTATTTAGGCTCATTTTTATCATGATAGAGTCTGATTCAGTCTTCGATAAAAACTATAAAGTTGTAGATAATTGAGTCTTCTTTTCAATGCAACTTGAATCACCTCATTTGGACATCGTATGAAAAATTATAGTTAAAATACTAAAGGCTACGTCATGAGATCATTAGTGTAAATCACCTTGATTTGTTGACGTTTCAAACCCGAGTCTTTCCATATTTATCTCATCCTACAAAAACACAATAAACTCCTCAAAACGCTCATAAAACTCGAATTAACTCTCAAAATATAATATATATAGGGCCGGTATATACGATATATTGACCACTCATCAATCACACATTTATTTGAGCGAGGTTCGAACGAACAGACTTAATACTGTCTCATTTGAACGACCCAAAAGGTCGTTCGATTGCCTCTGGATGACTCGTTCAAATGAGTTCGAGTGCCATTCGTTCGAACAACTATCCGATGGGAATAATTCCAATGTTCAAGCCCCTGAAGTAGCAATAGAAACTCAATTATCTTCTTATATCCCATCCAATATGTATTAAAGTATATTTCTTCATGAATATTTGTAACAATAGATATCTATATATTTTAACACATTTAAGAAAAAAATGTCTATATATACATAAACATGTAGTTAAGATCATATGACGATGGGGGTCTTAATCACATGTAGTTAAGATCATATCTAGCTGGGGGTCTGAATCACATGTAGTTAAGATCATATATAGTTGGTGTTAGGTTCTCCTAGAACATGCCAAAGATCTATTAAGCATAAGAAGTGTGAATAATCAAAGTAAGATTGCAGAAAAATACTTACAATGATCGGTTATGGCGGATGTGGAGATAACAAAAATTTTCTTTCCTTTGTATGAATTTTAAGCTCCAAGCCCTCCTTTGAATTCCAACTCAATGGTTAGTGTCCCTAACACCTTTGTTGACTCATTTGATGTGTAGCATGCAAGATATTTGAATAAAAAATCATCAAACATGAACCCTAGGTTCACGCCACTTTGAGAGTGAGAGAGGGGAGAGTTTCGGTCATTGCATCAATGAGAGGGAGATAGTGTTTACTTGTTTTGATTTTCCAAAATCAATATGTCAAATACCAAATTTCCAAAAGTTGGTATTAGTCATTCAAAATGAAAATATAAAATAAAGCTTGAGTGTAGAGATTGTTTTAAGTGTTGAAAAAGAAATCCAAGGCTTACACTTTATTTCAACCACTTCCATCACAAGTCAAAAGTGTGATGTAAGTCAATTGGGTCCCACCACTTGCAAATTCCGAATTTAAGTCGAAGAATCTCAACAAGCAACTTCGCTCGGGGTTGGGTTCGTTAATTCCGAATTAGCGAATTTTCCGTTGCGACTTAATTAAATCAAATATAATTAAATAATAATACCTCGCAAAATTATTACGAAAGTCGCTCGCGAATTAATTCTAAATTAATTCGTTCGCCCGAATTAAAATCCAATTTTAATTCCGCTATGAAATCTAATTTCATTTAATATATCGAATATATTATTTAATCGATTAATTCCAAATTAATCGTTCTCTCTCTACTATTTGAATTTTATCCCAAATAAATTCTTTCCGCAATTAATCTTAGATTAATTTTCTCTCTCTCATAATTAATCCTAGATTAATTCTGTTCGAGTCAAACGTCATCGGTGAATCTTTGGGAAGCGACCCATGAGATCCCTAGATATGTTGGTAGTAAATACGATCGTCTGACTATCCGAACACGTGCGTACCTCGTACCACAATCTTACTGATTTACAAGACATGGTTGGCTTCTAGCAAAGCATCGTGCCTACCCAATTCTCCAGAAATATTCTTTTAAGGAATATGTAATCTTTTTCAGGCATAGTATACGTAGTATTGCGTATTACGATCCAGTATCTGATGTCACATGCTAGGCCTGGGACTGGAATTGTGTCTGCCCCGTACGAAGCACATATCGGATCACTAGCAACTAGTCTCTTTAATCGGATAATCATGACCTTGTCATATTATCCCGATAGCTGCAGCATATTAGAGAGTACCAGTTCTTTACCCCTGTGTGATCATCATCTCCATATGACTGAAGTGATACTTCCATCTTGACATCACACCCAATACACTACGATTCTCAGTATACCCAAAAAAGGCGTACACAGAACTTGTTAAAGCCCTGAATGACCAAAACCAAAGTATACTGATTGTCGCAAGTATTAGCGATGCAAGTCTCAGGTTAAGACCAAATACACCAACCCTGATTCGGATTCCCATAGACACATAGTCACACTACATATGGGATTCTAATGGGTCTATCCAGAGCGAAGCTGTTTCCATACCATCGGCAAACACAACCTCCTATCACACTTGCATAAGTATCCAATACTTAAATATATGAGAACTATGATGTTACGCTTCCATAACGCGCACAAGTGAAATACTATTCTATTCCATATTATCGATGTTCAGTCTCGATAATACTACGACTAGGGATATTTAATGATTAAACCTTATGTTGGACAATTATGACCCATAACATTACTATTTGTACAAAACATGTTGTTGTTGTACAAATTAACTATGTGACAAAAGAAATTGCTCTTTTATCATTTGTAATTGGATTACCCGGATATATAAATGATAAAAGTCTATATGATTAGTACCAGATTAATAAGATATGAGACAATATTAATCCACTAAGGTTTAATCATTAAATATCCCTAGTCGTAGTATTATCGAGACTGGACATCGTTAATGCGAAATAGGCTAGTATTACACTTGTGCGCATTCCGGAGGCATAATGGCATAGTTCTCATATATTTGGGTATTGGATATTCATGCAAGTGTAATAGGAGGTTCTGTTTACCGATGGTACGGAAACAGCTTCGCTCTGAATAGACCCCTCGGAATCCCATTGGTAGTATGACTATGTGTCTATGGGAGTCCGAATCAGGGTAGGTGTATTTGGTCTTAACCTGAGACTTGCATCGCTAATACTTGCGACAATCAGTATACTTTGGTTTTGGTCGTCCGGGACTTTAACAGGTTCTGTGTACGCCTCTTCTAGGTATACTGAGAATCGTAGAGTATGGATGTGATGTCAAGATTGAAGTATCACTTCAGTCATATGGAGATGATGATCACGCAGGAAACGGAACTAGTACTCTTAAGTACTGCAGTCATCGGGATAATATGACTAGGTCATGATTATCCGATTATAGAGACTAGTTACCAGAGATCCGATATATGCTTCGTACGGGGCAGACACAATTCCAGCCCTAGGCCTAGCATGTGACATTCCGATACTGGATCGTTATACGCAATACTACGTATACTACGCCTGACAAAGATTATATATTCCTTTAAAGAATATTTCTGGAGAATTGGGTAGGAACGGTGTTTTGCTAGAAGCCAACCATGTCTTGTAAATCGGTAAGAATGTGGTACCAGATACACACATATTCGGATTTTCCGATGACCGTATTTACTGCCAACATATCCAGGGATCTCTTGGGTCGTTTCCCAAAGATTCACCGATGATATTTAACTTAAACAGAATTAATCTGGGATTAATTATGAGAGAGAAAATTAATTTGGGATGAATTACAGCAAGAATTAATCTGGAATTAATTAATAGAGAAATAATTAATCTGGGATTAATTGCGTCATGAATTAATCTGGGATTAATTCGTGAAGAAGAGAGAACGCGATTAATTTGGAATTAATCGGTAAAATAAATTTAATAGTTAAATTGGATTTTTCTATTTAATTTATCTATTTTGGCTAAAATAATATATTAGATATATTTGAAATTGGATTTCAATGCGGAATTAAATTGGATTTTAATTCAAGCGAACGAATTAATTTGGAATTAATTCGTGAGCGACTTCCGTAATAATTTTGCTAGCCATTATTATTTGATTAAATTAGATTTAATTACGTAGCGACGGAAAATTCGTTTAGTCGGATTAAACGAACAGGGCCCAAAGTGTGTTGTGTAAGCCAACTAGATTTAGAATTAAATGGGTGGGACCCATTAATTACATCAATTGTCATCAATTGATGGAAGTAGTTGGAATAGTGATTGGATCTTTTAATTACACAAACCTACCACACTTTGAAATTAACTTTTGTATTTGTTTTTGGAAAACACAAAAGAACTATTCATTCTCTCCTCATTTCTCTCAAATGGGCGTGAACCATGCTCTCTCTAATGGAATTTTTGTTGCAAAAGTTTCCAAAGCTAGCACTTAAAGGAGTCAACTAAGGTGATAGGGAAACTCACCCGAGAGTTTGGAACTCGATTTCAAGCTCGGAGTTACTACATCCAAAGGAATTTTTGAAAGCCAAAATTCGATCAAAGTAAGTTTTTTCTGCAAATCCCTTTGATTTATTCACACACAAATCACTCTTAGATGATCTTGGCATGTTCTAGGAACACTTACAATAGTATCAGAGCGATCTAAGCTTGATTTGAAAATTTAGGGTTCCAAACTTTAATTTGGGAATTTTGTGTTTGGAGCTTGATTTTCTTAAATTGATGGTTTGGTTGAGTTTATATGATGTTGAATTGGATTTATGCATTGTTGGATTTGTGAAATATTGAATAGATCAAAAATCTCCAAATCCTAAGCTTGGCCGAATGCACCCTATGTTGGATTCATGGTGATTTTTGAAAATTTAACAATTGGATATGTTAATTGCATGGAATGAATATTAATTGTTGGTTAATTGGATTGAAATCGGAATTGAATGTTATTTCATGATGATTGCCGTGAATGAAGCATGTTGGAATATATTGATTTTGCCCCAATTTTGTGTTGGACATGAATTTGGGAATTAGGCATGATTAATTGAATTAATTAGTGTTTTGGAAGCATTAGATTAATTAATTAATTATGGTAATTACACTTGAATTGAATTAATTTGTAATTTGGAATAATGAGTTAATTTAATTTATTATATTTGGCTTAATGGGCTTGGTTGGGCCAAGTTTGGTTTAGGATAATTGGTTGGATCCAATTGGGCCTAAAACCATTTCCATAAAGTCCAAATATGATAATTGGGCCTTTAAAATTTTAATTGGGCCTAATGGGCCTAGATTGATTTTTGGCATAGGGTTATTCCTAATTAAGCCTTGGCATATTGGGTTTGACCCATAATTGCCAAAGCCAATGCCTTAAGAATTAATTGAAAGCCCATTTGACTTTAATTGAATAGTATTGGATACTAATTGGGCCTTTGAGACCCATAAAGATTGGATTTGGAATCCAAGTCTAAAAGGCACTATTGAAAGTGTAATTATTTAATTTGGAATTAATATGAATTAGTATTGAGTATAATTTTAATTGGATTTAAAATTGTAGTTCGATATAATTCAAGAATAGGTACTTTGAGTATTTATTCTTAAACGAGTTTGACTCGCGCAAATCAAATCGTTGTTTGAACATTGGATGATCACTAATCAAAGATTAATTGATTGGATTAGATTGATTGATAACATGCTTTGTGTGAATACTTGGATGTATGTATGAAAAGTGTATATCGGATGGATATTAGAAGGGTGAGGGAAATTTTGGAAATTGTTGTAATAAATTTAGAATTTATTAAATTGGACCTGCGTGTCCAGCCTATTACCTTTTTTTCATTGTATTTCTCTTCTCACCAATTCCCCTCAATGAAAATGAGGTTTCTTTATAAGTATTATGTAATTGGGTAGAAGTAAGAATAATGCTGGCAGGAGATAGGAAAGGGAGAGATTTGTTCTAGGAACAAGTTTGTTGTATATCCATCCGCATATCATTATTAAATTTTATCGCGCCTTATTATGCTTTTAGAATGCATGCTTAAGGGTATATGATGAGACCTAATTAAAGATAATAAATTGGTTGCCAAATCGTGGCAAAAACCCTCCTTTTATATTAAGCGTTTTTCCTTCCATTGAGTGATTCTCTCTCAAGATCCAAGATTGGCATTGGTTTGTTGGCCAAAGTCAAGACCTTTGTCCATCGCGGATGTGTTTGAATCATGAAGGCTTTGTTCCATATCGTACGTCTTCGGCAAATTATGGTTTATTGGCCAAAGTCAAGGTCACTTCTTGTTCATCGACCTCGATTACGAAGCTTTCCCACTGTCAATGGGTCACGCTTAACTGGTTTCATTAAGCTTGTTGAGCCAAAGCCAAGGCTTAGTTGATTCAGAGGAAAAAGTTTAGGGAATATATTGGATATACGTTTCAGACTTGAATGTCCACCTACTGGATCTAGGAATTGGATGAGATCCAATTGATCTTAGAGATCTACCTAGTTAAGTTTCATACAATTTGTTGGCCAAAGTCAAAGTTGTGTGTTATTTAACGGGATCCTAGCCCACTGGGAAACTAGGTTTCCCGAGCACTCCACAGAGGGTTAGAGGCTCGCCGAAAAATAGTGGGAGGCAAGTATTAAATTTGTAAGTTCGTTTAGATACTTGCCAATACGCGCTCATTTCATTTTTCATCATTAAAAATTTATATATATTAGTTGGACTAATATTCAATTGTTGTTTTAATTGAACAGTTGGACTGTATTCAAACTACTTCATTTATAGTTGATTATATAATTGGATTATAGTAATCAATATATTTGAATTTAACCAATCAAATAGTAGTTGATTATATAGTTAGACTATAGAAATCATTATATTCGATTGTACCCGAAATCGTTGATTGTATAGTTGGACTATTGGAATCAAGATAATTGAAAGATTAGCGTTTAAAACATAATCCTGGGTGAAAATGTCTTTAAGCGGCTTCAATTTTTAAATTTGGAATAGAACCTCAGGATAGTCCTGGGAGCCGAGAAGTTACTTTATTTGATAGAGTGACATCTCGGGCCTGAGCCCGGAGTTGAGCAAATAGTGGAGCATGAGCTTTGGAAGACTCATGGTGATGATAACTTTAGTACTCAATCTTTTATGCTTGCCGCAATGACTCCTTAATTTCTTCGTCAGAACTAAGGATTAGATCCTTATAGTATGATATTGAAATTGAAGGATCTTCATAGATCTATTCTTAGTGTGGGACACAGAAACTGGATGACGCTTGTTGTTCTAGGCTCGCGGCCTAGTTGGGAGTACGGAGTAGCCCGCGGGGGAAAAACCGGAGAATAATGGAGTCGCCACCAGGTGTGAACCGGGAAAATGAGATTTAAGGCCGCACTCACCCCTCGCAAGGGAAGACCTTAAACCGTTGGGTTCGGAATAGTCCCTTACTTATGCCACCTGTAATAAAATGATTTGTGCAATAATCTAACCAAGCCTAAGCAACATATTTCCAATGATGATCTATTTCCAAATTCGCATGCATAAATCAAAGGTTCATCTAAGTTCACATGTAACACATTTTTAAGTTTGCATACAACCTATTTGCATATAATCTATGTCTGAATTTGCATGCATAAAGATAAATATGGCTAGCATACAATGTTATAAGCACATTACATTCCATCATAGGCATGCCAGTAGATAATAATTGTACAATCACGCATGAAAGCAAATCGGAATAACGGCGAGCATATAACTTCGTGAACATGATGAATGGATGAATGCGGAAGCATAAGTAGATGACTACCGTGTAAACATACATCATGGGAACGGACATGTAATCATGTGCACACAATAAATGGCTAAACGAGAACATGAACAATCAAAAAGGTGAATGACAAAATGAGTAACCATGCATGAGATGTGATGAAAGATGGCCTGTTTACCGTGGGCGTTCGTGTGGCATTTGTATCCACGTTCGAATGGTAAATAGAAGGTTCGTATTCGAGTAGCGTTTGTAAACGTATTCGAACGAACTGAGATAGAAAACATACGTTCGTGTGGCGTTCTGAAACGCGTTCGAACGGGGTTACAGCAGTGACCTCCAAAATGCAGTAAACAACATGACACATACATGAACGGATAAATAGATGACACCTAATCAATAATAACGGTCTAAAAGGCGCGGCAAAGTATCGTGGTAAAGGTAGACCATACGCTTTTTATCCCTCCAAATGGAGGACCTTTAATCCGACTTACTGAGCCCATGCGCAATGCAACATGATGCATGATTATGTAAGAAGATGACATACAAAGAAAAGCGAATAACGAAATGAAAGGCGCGGCGAAGTATCGTGGTAAAGGTTCTTTAACCCCTCGAAATGGAGGACCTTTAATCCAACTTACTAAGCCCATGTGCATCACATCATAATGCATATAAAAATAAAGACAACAATATCGGACTTCGTATACCTGATTGAACATATCTCACATTCAACCGACTATACATCATCTGGCGTGGAAAAGCATCGTGGTAAAGGATTTTAACCTCTCAAAATAGAGGACCTTTAATCGCACTTACTAAGCCCATGCGCAAACAACACAAGACATATAAAAAAGTAAAGGCAACGATATCGAACTTCGTGTATCTGATTGAACATATCTCGCTTCCAATCGAATATACATTCTCCGGCACGGCAAAGCATCGTGGTAAATGATTTTAACTTCTCAAAATAGAGGACCTTTAATCGCACTTACTAAGCCCATACGCTAATAACACGAAGAATATAAGAAATAAAGACAACAATATCGGACTTCGTGTACCCGATTGAACATATCTGACATTCAACCGAATATACATCATCCGACGCGACAAAGCATCATGGTAAAGGATTTTAACCTCTCAAAATAGAGGACCTTTAATCGCACTTACTAAGCCCATGCGCAAACAACACAATACATATATAAAAAGTAATGGCAACGATATCGGACTTCATGTATCCGATTGAACATATCTCACATCCAATCGAATATAGATTATCCGGCGTGGTAAAGCATCGTGGTAAAGGGTTTTAACCTCTCAAAATAGAGGACCTTTAATCGCACTTACTAAGCCCATGCGCTTTATCTCATCATTACATAAACAAATAACATGCGGAAATCAAGTAGCGAATAATAGACAAATCAAAACAACACAAAACGAAATATGCACCGTTTACTCAAGTGGTACGTGGAGTTGTATCCCGAGTACAGATCATACTACCGTCCATTCAGAATCGGCTATGAAATTTATGTCCGGGTTTGCATCCTATATACCACGAGAGGCGACACATTTTTCATTTTATTCAAGGGCCACAACATACATCATTTTACAATTCATGCATTTTCTATCTATTCAAGGGCCACAACATGCTTCACTCCACAATAATCATGCAAACGAAACTCAATAAATAATAAAAATACAACTGAAAAATGGATGTGAAAGAATACCCTCAGGTCTAACCTTTTTCGTCGACTCTCGGACTCGCGTTTCACGGTGATCGGAATGGTTGAAAGCTCCGCAACTTTTCTGGTTCACTGGTTTGCATTTTTCCTTGATGTTTCACTGCTCAAGCTACTATTTTGATTCCATTTCGCTATTGTTTCGTTGTTGTATTTCTGCTGTATTTTGGTCACTGTTTTTGGTGTTTTAGGCTATTGTTTTGGTGTTTTTAAAGGGGCTTTAAGTACAGTTTTTTGGTTATTATTTTAGGGATTAAAAGTGCAGTTTTTTTAGTCACTGGTTTATGTGATTTAGGGGCTGTTTTAGGGTTGCTGTATAGGGGCTGTTTTTCGGTGATGTGTGCTGCTGTATAGGGGTTGTTTTTTGGTGATGTGTACTTCTGTATAAGGGGGTGTTTCGATGGTGTTTCAGGTTGTAATGTTTTCGGCAATAGAGGGGTTTATGGGGCTGCGATTTTCGGCTAAGAGTGTAGGAGGAGAAGAGAAATATTTGCTTGCTGTATGCGTGAATCAAGAGGCTTTTTTTTCTTGCTGTATGCGTGTGAGTGAGAAATTGCAAGGGTTGGGAGAGGTTGGTTTTTTATAGGCAAAGGGGGTACGGCTAATCCTTACTTGACAAGGAAAAGGATTTGGCATTTAAGGGGGATTTGATTTAGTGTCAAACAAGGAAATCCTAAGATTGAGGGGGGACAAAATTAGTTCAATTTAGGAAGTCAATATATTTAATTTGTGTTGTTTAGGCATAATATTTGTTAAGTTATGAATACAATATTTTTAATTAGGAATAATATTTTGTTGATTGATTTTAATTAGGCATGATTTTATTTATGTTTTATTTAATTTGGTATATTATTTAATTGGGTTGTATTTTAAGGGCCTTGGGCGTGTGGGCCAAGTGCGGTGGGCTAGGTGTTGTGTTGGTTTGGTGAGTGGGTTTGGGCCAAGGTTAAATAGTTCTGGGTTTATTAGGCCAAATTTGCTTTATAACGGAGGTCCAACGAGTGAGCTTGGAGCTAAACAAGCGGATAAAATTTAACGAAATACCGATTCCCTACCGACGACCGTTTCCTGCAACTTCCTCGACTAAAAAGGTAGTGTCTCCAACTGAGACTCATCATAGGGACTCACATGCAAAAATGCAATGCTTGCAGTCGCCCCCACTTTGATGGGACTTGTGTAGTGTGTGACTTTGAACCAATCCTATCAAAGTTATGCAATGCATTTTCACTTACCTGGCTCACCAGCTGCCTCCTGACTTGCTTGTTTCCTCGACCTGAGTTGATGCCGCAGTGGATCTCGATCCTGGGACGCATCCCAATAGCTGCAACTGACAACGGGGGCCTCGACCCTAGGACGCATCCCAATACCGCTGACAAAAATATGGGCCTCGACCCTGGGACGCATCCCAAAACTAATGATGTAGGGGGCCAAAGACCCTGGGACGCATCCCGATAACTGCAACCGATAATGGGGGCCTCGACCTTGGGACGCATCCCGATAACGTTGTCAATATGGGTCACGACCCTGGGTTGCATCCCCAAAAATGCTGGTGATATGGGTTACAACCCTGGGACGTATCCCCACAACCGCTGATGAAGTGGGTTCCAACCCTGGGACGCATCCCCGAAACTGCTGATGTGGGCCTCGCCCCCTGGGACTCATCCCCCCCAAAACTGCTGATGTGGGCCTCGCCCCCTGGGACTCATCCCCCCAAAACTGTTGATGCGGTCCTCGCCCCCTGGGACTCATCCCCGAAACTGAAACTGTGCTGATGCTTCTTTTGATTGGCTCATCTTTACCGCTTCCTCTTTTCTCCTTCGAACCTGCGAACACAAAAGAAAACAAACACGAAGAGAATGCAAGGTATGTTACGTGTATGCATGCATGAATAATTTTCTTATTCCGTTGGGTTAGGTCTTCCGTCAATCTTCTTGATGACTGCTCAGTCTTCTCTCCCTTAGGCAAAGTACTGCTTCAATCTATCTACGTTGATCGGCTCGGTGAACTCATTCCCTTCCAAGTCTGACAGTCTCACTGCTTCATTTCCTATTACTTCTGCACTATGTAAGGTCCTTCCCAGTTAGGTCTGAACTTTCCTCTCGGATGTGTCGCTGATGGCCTCGACTGCTTAAGTACCAAATGACCTTTTTTGATCTTGGTGGGGCATACATTCTTGTTGAATGCTCGGGCTAGTCTCTTCTGATACAACTGCATGTGATACAAATACTTCGTTCTCTTCTCATCTAGCAGTGCTAACTGATCAAACCTCTATGCGGCCCATTCTTGTTCCGGTAACTCTGCCTCTGCTAATACCCTCATAGACTGTATTTCCACTTCCACTGGCAATATTGCTTCCATTCCATAGACCAAAGAGTAAGGCGTGGCCCATGTTATTGTTCTTACTGATGTTCTGTACCCCCACAAAGTATACGGTAGTTTGTCGGCCCAATCTCTGCAGTTTTCTGTCATCTTGGCTAAAATCGTCTTTATAGTCTTGTTGGCTGCCTCAATTGCCCAATTTGCTTGCGGTCTGTACGGCGATGACTTGTGATGGCCTATCCCGTATTTCTGTAGCATTGCCTTCGTTTCTCCCTGGAACTGAACTATGTTGTCCGTCACTACATGGTGCGGCATACCGTACCGACAAATGAGATTCCGAGCTATAAACTTTGCCATCTGCTTTGTTGTAACATTGCGGAATGATTCGGATTCCACCCATTTCGATAAGTAGTCTACTGCCACTACTATAAAGTGATGCCCATTCGATGCATTTGGTCGAATCTCTCCAATCATATCAATTCCCCATGCTGAGAAAGGCCACGGCTCTGACAACCCGTGCAACTCTGTGTGCGGCAAATGATTCAAATTACCGTGTGCCTGACAATTATGACAGTGATTTACCATATTCGCACAATCTGTCTCCATGGTCGACCATTAGAAACCTTGCCTCACTATCTTGTGGGACAGATTCAACCCGTTCATGTGCGGACCACATACCCCGGCGTGTACTTCTTCCATTACCTGCTGAGCCTCTTCTTTTCTCAAACACTTCAACTGAATACCGTTTGTTTGCCTCTTGTACAGTTCCCCTTTCAAAATCACATACTGGGAAGCTGACTTCTGAATGACTGTTATGTCTTTTCTGCCTGCTCCCTCTGGGAGTTCCCCATGTTCCAGATACCTCTGATGTCATGATACCAAGGTTTTCCATCGTCGACCTCTATTTCCAAAATTCTCTCTATCTCATAAACAGGTCTGCTTGCTGTCGTCAGTATCAACGGTCTCATCACTAACTTTTCTGGATTTTTCTAAGTCGCTGCAAGTGTAGCTAATGCATCTGCCATCTGATTCTCTTCTCTCGTCAAGTGCAGAAACTTACAATCGGGGATAACCTGTGCCAATTTTCTGAGGTGAAAAATGTAAGGTTTCAACCGTTCTTCTTTCAATTCCCAATCTCGTCACATCTGCTGGACTACCAACATAGAATCTCCGGAGACTTCCACACTCTCGGCCTTCAAGGCTATCAATGCAGTCAAACCAAAAGCATATGCTTCATACTCGGCCATGTTGTTTGTTACTCTGAATATCAACCTTTTGGCCAAAGGTAAGGTTTCTCCTTCAGGGGTCAGTATCACAATCCCAATTCCGGTTCACTTGCAATTCACTGCTCCGTCGAAATATATTTTCCATCTCTGAACTGTTATTGCTTGGATCTCTTCATCTGGAAATTCAAAACTTATACTGATCCCCTTCAACAGGTTGCAATGCCAGAAACTCTGCTACTGCTCGCCCTTTGACCACTTTGGTGGTGAGATACTCAATGTCAAACTCTGTCAGTAATACTAACCATCTGCCCAATTTCCCCACTAGCGAAGGCACTGAATGCAGATATTTCAGAGGATTCTCCTTTGCCACTACCTGGATCCTGTAAGACTGAAAATAATGCTGCAATTTTCTGGAAGCCCATACTACTGCTATACAGATCTTCTCTACTTCTTGATAACGAGCCTCATACAGGAGCATCTTCTTACTCAGATAATAAACTGCGTGTTCTTCCCATTTCTCATCTGCATGTACCATCATTGCCCCCAGTGCTTCTAATTCTATGGCCAAATACAATATCAAAGGTCTGCCCGGTCTCGGAGGTTTCAATACATGCGGCTTTACCAAGTATTCTCTGATCTTGTCAAAGGCTGCTTGACACTGTTCATTCCATCTCACTGGCTGATCTTTTCTCAACAGTTTGAAGATAGGCTCACATACTGACGTCAACTTGGCGATGAACCGACTGATGTACTGAATCTTCCCCAGGAATGCTCTGACTTCCTTCTCAGTCTTCGGTGCTGGCATTTCTGTGATTGCTTTGATCTTTTCAGAGTCTACCTCTATTCCTCCCATTCCCACTGTATGTCCCAGCAATTTTCCTGATGTCACCCCAAACACACATTTCTTGGGATTTAGCCGCAGGTTGTATTTGTCAACTCTCTGAATGAACCTTTCCAGTGCTTCAATATGCCCAACTCTCGTCTCTGATTTCACCATCATTTCATCCACATACACTTCAATCTCTTTGTGCATCAAGTCGTGGAATAGCGTAGTGGCCATCCGCTGATAAGTAGCTCCTGCATTCTTGAGCCCAAACGGCATCACCTTGTAACAATAAGTACCCCACTCGGTAACAAAGGCAGTCTTGTGTTTATCTTCCTCAACTATAAGAACTTGATTGTAACCTGAAAACCCGTCTGCAAATGAATACATAGCAGATAAAGCCGAACTATCAACCAGTACGTCTATATGCGGTAGAGGAAAATCATCTTTCGGGCAAGCCTTGTTGAGATCTCTGTAGTCCACACACATTCTGACCTTCCCGTCTTTCTTCGGCACCGGTACAAGTTTAGCCAACCACTCAGGATACTTTACTACTTCCAAGAACCCCACATCTATCTGTTTCTTAACTTCCTCTCTGACTTTCTCAGCCCATTCTGGTCTCATCCGTCGGAGTTTCTGTTTCACCGGCCTCATATTCGGATAAGTTAGTATTGTGTGCTGGGCAATGTTTCTGTCTCTGTCTGCTCCAGGCATGTCTTCATAGGACCAAGCAAACACTTTGGCATATCTGACCAATACTTCTTCTAATTTCTCCCACTCTTCAGCGGTAACTTCACTTGCAATCAAAATTTCCTTAGGACTCTCAGGTGTACCAAGGTTAAATGCATTTGTTTTGGTGGAGCTGATATCAAATATACTCAAGTCATGCAAGTTAGAGGAAATAGACTCAGGAAAATAAGCGAAATGATTGTCTTTATTGCTAACAAATGCGGGGGTACACTCAAATAAATCAGGAAGATAAATGTCCTCATCTTCTACAAACACTTCTTCCTCTGCAATCAGATTCTTCTCAGGCTCTTTATCCTCTTCAAAAGTCAAGCTCTCCAACTTCATCAGTTCTTCCTCCCAATTCTATTCTTCCTTCTTCACAATTTCTTCCATCATCGGATTCTTACCCAGCATATCCTGGAAAATCTCAAATCCAGGTACCACAATCCAATTAACTTCCACCGGTTCAGGCTCCCCTTGATACCCCGAAGCCTTCACAAAACATTCCATCAGTTTCAGACCTTTCTTCTTAACCTTCGGCTTTTCTTCATCAGATGTGTATCCCAAACCCTTACGTGTAGTCTATCCTCTGAAATCTGGCAATTTTGAACCTTCACCCGGCTCAAACTTCATTTTTTTCATGATCCTAGTCACCCTAGGATCCACCCATTCCTCAAAAGATGCTGACACATGAAACCTTGTGAAATGCTGTATCTCCAAGGTAGCCACGACATTATCTATCTCAGCTCGGATGGTAACAATCTCTCCCTCATACGGGAACTTAATCATCTGATGCAAAGTGGAAGGCACGCCCCCAAGTTTGTGAAACCAAGGCCTTCCCAACAATAAAGCGAAAATAGTCGGAATGTCCAACACCGTGAACTCAACTTCGTCTTCTATTGGGCCCACTTTAACCACTGTCAAAAAAGTACCCTCAACTCCTCGTTTGCTGTCATCATAAGCTTTGATGGTCATACTGGAGGGGTCCAAATCCGTTGCTTTCATACCCGGCTTTGCCAAAATCTTCAACGGGCACACATTGATGGATGAGCCGTCATCCACCATCACACATGATGTTCTCTTACCTCTTACCTCGGCCCTGATGAACAAAGGTCTATTATGGTTTCTCCCTTCAGCCAGAAGTTCTTCCTCAGAAAAAGTGATTGCCTGCAAAATTTCCTTTTGTACTGATCCCACAAACATCGCCGGATTAGCATCCTCCGGTACCACTATTTTTCCCAAGGCTTTAACCATAGCCTGCCTGTGCTCCTGTGATGAACACAATAATTCCCAGATGTTGATCTGTGCCCGGGTTTTTTCAACTGGCACAGCACTGTATCTCCCTCAGAATTATCCTCATTTTCTGCCACTTCCATTCTTTCAGTCAACACTTCTTTACCCTTTTCAGTCGTATCATTGTAGAAACGCCCGCTGCGTGTCATACCCCTCACTTCTTCTTCATCACGACTAGAGAAGTCTGCCCAGAAACTCTTCCCATGTTCGGTTTCATCTTCGCTATTACTATCCCAAATCCCAAGGCAAACGGCTTGGTGGTCAAAGGATTTGAGGACAAGGTTCTCGGGTAGGCCAGAGTTTATCATATAGGTTGGTGGCGGGACATAGTGGTAATTTGGTAAAGGATTCTGGTGTGTGTTGGGGCGTTCTGTTTCAGGGTCGGGTATCTTTTTGGAGTATATAAGGTCTTGGATTTCATGGTGGAGTCGGGCACAGTTGTCAGTATCGTGGTCTTTCTGTTGGTGGAATTGGCAATATTGGTTTAGGTTGAGATGTGGTGGTGGAGGGTTTGGGAGTGGTTTGGTTTCTAGGGGATCTCCGGTTTCGGATAGCGACAATCTTAGCAGAAACAGGCTTTGTTCCTGATGTCCCCCCAATGGTCCTCCTGTTCAGACCATAGAATTTTCTATTCTTGGCCTCTTCTTCCTCAATATCCATGACAGTTTCCCTCAACTGTCGAAAATCAGTAATCATGGAGGTCATCCTCCTTAGCTTCCCATAGATGGAGGGCTTGGTGCCCTTGATGATCATTTTTATCTGGTCCTTCTCTGAGGGCCTGGTCTGCATCTTTAAGAGCTGGCTTCTCCAGCAGTCTACATACTCCTTGAAACTCTCTTCCGGTTTCTGCCTGGTGTTCTTCAGATCACGGAGTGACAGATCTATCTCCAAGTTCGTGACATAATGTTTCAGGAATGCATCAGCCAATTCCCTCCAATCTTCCATTACTTTCTTCTCCAGGCTGTGATACCATACCACTGGTGCCCCATCGAGTGACATTCCAAACATCTTCTGCACCTGTCGCTTTGTCAAACCCACAGAACTCATAACTGATACATGCTGACGGAGATGAACCCACGAATCCCCATTTCCGTTGAACTTAGCCATATCTGGCATCTTGAACTGAGCAGGCAACTGTTCTTCGAAGGTCATTGCCTCATAATCTAACAACTATTCATGTTTACCCTTTATTTTGCGGGTAACTGTTTCAACCTGATCCCAAAGCTTCTAAAATTCTGCCTGAGACCCAATCACTATGCATGTTGCATACTCTGCCATGTCGTCATCAAAAGCGGGGATATCATCCCCCAACCCATTCGGAGGCTCCTCGCGCCTCACATTCTCACAACTCCCCCCAGCACGGGGTACAGCCATACCGACCACAGCAGTAGTCAACGCCTGCAACTGTTCAGTAATTTTGGCAAGACCGTTTTCCAACTGATATATCCGGGATACCTCATTATCGGATGTACTCATATCTGTTACCGGTCTTTTAGTGAGTCTTCCATCTTCCCTAACCCAAAGGGAATCTATGATGTCTTTTTGAGACATAGAGGGTGTTAACAAGATATATGTATGCATGAGATGAATGAGACGCATGCGATACAAGGAATATATCAACTTATTAAAATTTTCACACAAATCGGCCCATCATCATTTTAGATGCTTTTGGGCTAACTGTCATAGGAGTGAACTCGTCCCAATTTAAATGGCCCAACAAGTTCACATCTCATGGCAAGAAGTCCAACCGTATCAAATGATAACGTTCCTAAACACAAACATATAATGGCTCATTGGCGTTTTGGAAGCTTTTGGCCCGATCACTATAAGATACGTTATTGTCCCAGTTTAAATGGCCCAACAAGCCATATCCCATGATAAAAGGTCCGAATGGATCCAAATGACAATGTTCCCAAACACAAGCATACAAAAATAATTTCTACAGAGTGGCCCATCAACATTTCAGAAGCTTTTGGCCATATTATCATAGGATACGAACTCGTCCCAGTTTAAATGGCCCAACAAGTTCGCATTTCTGACAAGAAGTCCAACTGCATCCAAATGAGGATGGTCCACAAGCACAAGGAAATAGTTGCAATAGGCCATACAATTCCGGTCTACGTGTGGGTTTGTGGGAGTGTAGACAAAGACTCTCGCTGGCAAAGGATTACCCACAACTAGGTCTCCCCACTCAAGGGTTCGAGCGACCAAGTGAGCGCATCTTTTTTATACCTTACAGTACGTGCCAACAAGTTATGGTGCGTGACTGACTGTCAGATGGATTTCCCGTTGTAGATTCCCTAAAGGGAGGGTGGAGCGAGGCTCTCTTAAGTACCCTAGCCTCTTAGGCTCTTATCGCTTGGTGACAGGAATAAACAACGGGTCCTCCAAATTATTCCATCACAATAGGCTACAAGTAAATGATTATCTAGGTGCCTTCACAACTTTTCCTTATAGAAAGGTAGTGAATGAAGGAAGACACCAAACCATTACCCAGCCTAAACAATATGCCTTTGATTAAACCCCTTTTAACCCACAGTAGACACGGTTAATTAGAGCACAAATCATAATATTATAAGACATTATTTCGAGGCCGATTCTCTATCCCCAGTGGAGTCGCCAGACTGTGGGACACAGAAACTGGACGACGCTTGGTGTTCTAGGCTCGCGGCCTAGTTGGGAGTACGGAGTAGCCCGCGGGGGATTAAACTGGAGAATAATGGAGTCGCCACCCGGTGTGAACAGGGAAAATGAGATTTAAGGCCGCACTCACCCCTCGCAAGGGAAGACCTCAAACCGTTGGGTTCGGAATGGTCCCTTACTTATGCCACTTGTAATAAAATGATTTGTGCAACAATCTAACCAATCCTAAGCAACATATTTCCAATGATGATCTATTTCCAAGTTCGTATGCATAAATCAAAGGTTCATCTAAGTTCACATGTAACACATTTTTAAGTTTGCATACAACCTATTTGCATATAATCTATGTCCGAATTTGCATGCATAAAGATAAATATGGCTAGCATACAATCTTATAAGCACATTACATTCCATCATAGGCATGCCAGTAGATAATAATTGTACAATCACGCATGAAAGCAAATCGGAATAACGGCGAGCATATAACTTCATGAACATGTTGAATGGATGAATGCGGAAGCATAAGTAGATGACTACCGTGTAAACATACATCATGGGAACGAACATGTAATCTTGTGAACACAAAAAATGGCTAAACGAGAACATGAACAATCAAAAATACAAATGACAAAATGAGTAACCATGCATGAGATGTGATGAAAGATGGCCTGTTTACCGTGGGCGTTCGTGTGGCATTTGTATCCACGTTCGAATGGTAAATAGAAGGTTCGCGTTCGAGTAGCGTTTGTAAACATATTCGAACGAACTGAGATAGAAAACATACGTTCGTGTGGCGTTCTGAAACGCGTTCGAACGGGGTTACAGCAGTGACCTCCAAAATGCAGTAAACAACATGACATATACATGAACGGATAAATAGATGACACCTAATCAATAATAACGGTCTAAAAGGCGCGGCAAAGTATCATGGTAAAGGTAGACCATACGCTTTTTATCCCTCCAAATGGAGGACCTTTAATCCGACTTACTAAGCCCATGCGCAATGCAACATGATGCATGATTATGTAAGAAGATGACATACAAAGAAAAGCGAATAACGAAATGAAAGGCGCGGCGAAGTATCGTGGTAAAGGTTCTTTAACCCCTCGAAATGGAGGACCTTTAATCCAACTTACTAAGCCCATGTGCATCACATCATAATGCATATAAAAATAAAGACAACAATATCGGACTTCGTATACCCGATTGAACATATCTCACATTCAACCGACTATACATCATCCGGCGTGGCAAAGCATCGTGGTAAAGGATTTTAACCTCTCAAAATAGAGGACCTTTAATCGCACTTACTAAGCCCATGCGCAAACAACACAAGACATATATAAAAAGTAAAGGCAACGATATCGAACTTCGTGTATCTGATTGAACATATCTCGCTTCCAATCGAATATACATTATCTGGCACGGCAAAGCATCGTGGTAAATGATTTTAACCTCTCAAAATAGAGGACCTTTAATCGCACTTACTAAGCCCATACGCTAATAACACGAAGCATATAAGAAATAAAGACAACAATATCGGACTTCGTGTACCCGATTGAACATATCTGACATTCAACCGAATATACATCATCCGACGCGGAAAAGCATCATGGTAAAGGATTTTAACCTCTCAAAATAGAGGACCTTTAATCGCACTTATTAAGCCCATGCGCAAACAACACAATACATATATAAAAAGTAAAGGCAACGATATCGGACTTCATGTATCCGATTGAACATATCTCACATCCAATCGAATATACATTATCCGGCGCGGTAAAGCATCGTGGTAAAGGGTTTTAACCTCTCAAAATAGAGGACCTTTAATCGCACTTACTAAGCCCATGCGCTTTATCTCATCATTACATAAACAAATAACATGCGGAAATCAAGTAGCGAATAATAGACAAATCAAAACAACATAAAACGAAATATGCACCGTTTACTCAAGTGGTACGTGGAGTTGTATCCCGAGTACAGATCATACTACCATCCATTCAGAATCGGCTATGAAATTTATGTCCGGGTTTGCATCCTATATACCACGAGAGGCGACACATTTTTCATTTTATTCAAGGGCCACAACATACATCATTTTACAATTCATGCATTTTCTATCTATTCAAGGGCCACAACATGCTTCACTCCACAATAATCAAGCAAACGAAACTCAATGGATAGGTTTATGGGGCTGCGTTTTTCGGCTAAGAGTGTAGGAGGAGAAGAGAAATATTTGCTTGCTCTATGCGTGAATCAAGAGGCTATTTTTTCTTGCTGTATGCGTGAGTGAGAGAATGCAAGGGTTGGGAGATGTTGGTTTTTTTATAGGCAAAGGGGGTAGGGCTACTCATTGCTTTACAAGGAAATGGATTTGGCATTTAAGGGGGATTTGATTTAGTGTCAAACAAGGAAATCCTAAGATTGAGGGAAGACAAAATTATTTCAATTTAGGAAGTCAATATATTTAATTTGTGTTGTTTAGGCATAATATTTGTTAAGTTAGGAATACAATATTTTTAATTAGGAATAATATTTTGTTGATTGATTTTAATTAGGCATGATTTTATTTAATGTTTTATTTAATTTGGTATATTATTTAATTAATATTTTATTTAATTGGGTTTTTATTTTGAGGGCCTTGGGTGTGTGGGCCAAGTGTGGTGGGCTAGGTGTTGTGTTGGTTTGGTCAGTGGGTTTGGGCCAAGGTTAAATGGTTCTGGGTTTTTTAGGCCAAAGGTGCTTTAAAACGGAGGTCCAACGAGTGAGCTTGGAGCTAAACAAGCGTATAAAATTTAACGAAATACCGATTCCCTTCCGACGACCGTTTCCCGCAACTTCCTCGACTAAAAAGGTAGTGTCTCCAAATGAGACTCATCATAGGGACTCACATGCAAAAATGCAATGCCTACACTTAGATCTTAGAAGTACTAATTGCAAAAGATAACTCTTGGAGAGTTAATGGCAATGCTCAAGAAGACAGAGCCAGAGCTTACAAAAAGGCAAGAAGCACAAGGCGCATCTTACTCCTACATCCCAGAAGGTCTAGTATTGGCCGAAGGCTTCTAGGGATGTGAAAAGGGGCAAAGGTAAAATCATCATAGTCTTCTGGGAAGACAAATGACATATCCCAATATGTCTGCCTAAACTGTAGCAAACGGGGTAACTTGAAGCGTGACTACCGTATGGACAAGGCATACATGAAGAAAGTGAAGGTGAGGCAAGGCTCCGACTTCAAGAATGTTTGTTATAAACATGTCCACTGCTGGTTTTAAAATTAGATTTTAGATACTGGATGTGGTACATAAATGTATGTACTGATGTGTGGGATCTGCTGATTAGCAGGAGACTCACTTCAGATGAGATCGACCTATGAGTTGGAAACGTGCGAGAGTCGCTGTTTTGGCCGTAGAAACCTAAGTTTTGGAAATGCCCTTTGGGCATGTACTGAAATTAGGAGACTGTTATAATGTATCTAGTTTGACTAGGAATAATATCTCTGTATCTAGTTTAACTCATTGCGGGTATACCTTTATATTCTAGAACATTAAGTGTTTTGTTTATAAAGATGATATTGAGATAAGCACATTAGATGTGAATAACAGTATTTATATTTTGAATATAAATGAATCTCAAACATATAATATGACAAACAAAAGCTCAAACTGAATAAATCTGTTGAGACTTATTTAGACACATAGTCATACTACCAATGGGATTCCGAGGGGGTCTATCCAGAGCGAAGCTGTTTCCCGTACTATCGGTGAAACACAACCTCCTACTACACTTGCATAAGTATCCAATACTTAAATATATGAGAACTATGCCCGTTATGCCCTCACAACGTTCACAAGTGCAATACTAGTCTTATACGCATTACCGATGTCCAATCTCGATAATACTCTAACTAGGGATATTTAATGATTAATCCTTTGTGGACTGATACTGTCTCATATCATTCTCAATCCAGGACTAATCATAGGGACCTCCTATCATTTATATATCTAAGGTGATCTAATCACAAATGATAAGATAGCAATCTCCTTTGTCACATAGTTAATTTGTACAACAACACCATGATCTGTACAAATAGTGACGCTATGGGTCATAATTGTCCAACAAATCATCAAACTAAAAACCCTCTCATTCCAGACTAGCCTCTACACTATTTCTTCTTCCTATAGAGACTAACTTCTCTCATTTTTCACGCACAGCTCATACACAGCAACCCCACTCTCCTTCAAAGCTTCACACAACAACCAAATAATCCACAAACCCTAAACATATCCTCCTCTAAGCCATCTCTCACACACGCCCAGCTCTCCACTAAACCCAACCCACATTCACGCATCTCACAAAGAAAAACCCTAATAGCATCATCTCTCAACTTGAAACCACATAACAACAATCAGAAACCCCTAAGCAGTCTCACAAACACACTATTCTCTCTACAAGAACCCTCTCTCGGCACTAGCAAAAACCAGAACAGACCACGCATTCCCCTTCTCTCTCTACTCTTTATGCTCTCTCATCTCTCGGCCATACACCCTTCACGCCCTGCCCTGCAAGCCGACCAAACAAAAAAAAACAAATCTTTAAAGCCCTATAACCGAAGGAAACATCAACACAACTGAGCCACTGACCAACGCACAACAACAAACCTCATACCCTTTGCACGCACACACTCACGAGAAGCAACAAAAGAAACCCTAAGTCTTCTCTTTTACTTATCGGTCCTCTCTTCTTTTGACACACCTTGGACACAGCACACACACACAAATCAAAGCCACAAACTAACCCTAAACTGACAAAACAAAATAGCCTTTAAGCAGCCCACATGAACCACACTAGGGCAAAGCCAAAGACCACTAACCCCATGCATACGTGAAGGCCACAAACTGCCAAAAACACTGCCTTCATTCAAAACGCACAGACCTGGTTCACATGAAAAACACCCCCATTTTCCTAGAGAATAAAATGACACAGCCCTCGGCGACAAACCCCCTGTGTACGTAAAAAACTGTGGCAAACGGGGTCACTTGACGCGTGACTGCCGCATGGACAAGGCATACATGAAGAAAGTGAAGGTGAGGCAAGGCTCCGACTTCAAGAATGTTTGTTATAAACATGTCCACTGCTGGTTTTAAAATTAGATTTTAGATACTGGATGTGGTACATAAATGTATGTACTGATGTGTGGGATCTGCTGATTAGCAGGAGACTCACTTCAGATGAGATCGACCTATGAGTTGGAAACGTGCGAGAGTCGCTGTTTTGGCCGTAGAAACCTAAGTTTTGGAAATGCCCTTTGGGCATGTACTGAAATTAGGAGACTGTTATAATGTATCTAGTTTGACTAGGAATAATATCTCTGTATCTAGTTTAACTCGTTGCGGGTATACCTTTATATTCTAGAACATTAAGTGTTTTGTTTATAAAGATGATATTGAGATAAGCACATTAGATGTGAATAACAGTATTTATATTTTGAATATAAATGAATCTCAAACATATAATATGACAAACAAAAGCTCAAACTGAATAAATCTGTTGAGACTTAAAAGTGGCATTGTTGTCTGGGACACATTAACAAGAATCGTATATCCACACTTTTGAAGAGTGGATACTAGGACGAATTTGATTCTAATTCAAAGGATGTCTACGAATCTAGTTTAGTAGGCAAAGTGCCTAAAACACCTTTTACTTGGTAAAAGTGCAAGTGCCGCTGATCTGTTACCCCTCGTTTATAGTGACGTAAGTGGGCCTATGTCTAGCTAGTCTAGAGGTGGATATGAATACTTCGTAACCTTTACGGATGTGGCATCGCGTTACGGTTATGTGTATCTTATGAAATACAAGTCAAAAACTTTTGAGTAATTCAAAGAGTTTCGACACGAAGTAAGAAAACAGACCGGTAAAAGTATTAAAAACATTACGGTCAGACCATAGTGTAAAATACTTAAACATATGAGTTTCAAGATTACTTGAAAGAGTATAGTATTCTTTCACAGTGGACTCCTCCCGGGACACCTCAATTTGACTGTGTGTCCGAACAGAGAAACCGAACTTTGTTGGACATGGTAAGGTTAATGATGAGTCGCTCTCAGCTACCAATTTCCTTCTGAGGATACGCATTAAACAGTGCAATACTTATTTTGAATAAGGTTCCATGAAAATCTGTTAGACAGACTTCATATTAGATATGAACAGGAAATAAACTGGGTTTCTCATTCCTAATGATTTGGGATGCTGGGCATATAATTGAATGTTTGGATGATACCAAACTAGAACCTAAATCGGATAAGTGCCTATTTGTAGGTTGTCCTAGGGAAACCAAAGTATAGTACTTATACAACTCACAAGAGAACAATGTAATTGTTTCTCTCCATGCGGTTTTCCTAAGAGGAATACCTAAATGCAATGGTAAGTGGGAGCAAAGTAAAACTCGATGAAAATCGGAGTAATACTGTTCCAGACACCGAATCCTCACGGAACACCAACAGTTCATCAGGGATGAAACTGTACCAATAAACTTTGAATACACAAGAACCACGTAAATCAAAGAGAGTCAGAAAACAACCTAGGAGGTATGAGTTTCTAATATCACCTCATGTAGATATTAATCTTATTGAGGAAGACAGACCGACTATGTATGAGGAAGTGATACAAGGTATCAACTCCTTTATGGCAAAATGCCATGAAGTCTGAAATGGATTCCATGTATACCAACCAAGTTTGGACACTGGTTGATGTACCTGTAGAACACAGAAATCGGCGACGCTGTCCCGGACTCGCAGCCCGGTCGGGAGTATGGAGTAGCCCGCGGGGAACTAAACCGGAGAAATAAAATGGATTCGCCACCCAGTTTGAATTGGGAAATGATTTCAGGCCGCAGTCACCCCTCGCAAGGGAGGACCTCAAACCATTGGGTTCGGAATGGTCTCTTACTTATTTCAATTGTAATAAAGTGATTAATGCAATAGTATAACCAACTCTTATGCAACACATGCAAGATGATTCAAATGACATACATGAAAGATGATAATCCATATAACCATAAATAACTGAAGAGACAAACATGCGAAACAATGAAGAAAGATAAATAACACAAAATAAATAAGGAACAATAAAACAACAATAAAAGTAAATTAAATGCGAAATAATAAAAGACTGATAATACGAAATAAATGCGGAATATTAATTATGTGACCAAATAATTTGGCCGTTTTCAATGTAGGACTTTTCATGCCCGGTTGGACGTATTCCACGTCCAACCGAGCATGCCGTTTCCAGGATGACAAAATAAAATATAACAAAGGGTGCCCTCAGGTCTTACCTTTTAAGTCGCTTCTCGGGAGTGCGTTGGGACGTCGCCTGAAGGGTTAGCATTTCCACTGTTTTCACTGGTTCATTATTTTCTCTATTTTCACTCGTTGTTTCCGCTCGCTATTTTTTTTGTTTTCACTTGCTATTTACGCTCGTTGTTTTGGTGATTTTTTGGACTATTTAAGGGCTATTTTTTTGGGCAATTTTTCGAGCTGTTTGGGTGACTGTTTTGGGTGATTTTGTTAACTATTTTTTACGTACGCAGGGGGTTTGTCGCCGAGGGCTGTGTCATTTTATTCTCTAGGAAAATGGGGGTGTTTTTCATGTGAACCAGGTCTGTGCGTGTTGAATGAATGCAGTGTTTTTGGCAGTTTGTGGCCTTCACGTATGCATGGGGTTAGTGGTCTTTGGCTTTGCCCTAGTGTGGTTCATGTGGGCTGCTTAAAGGCTATTTTCTTTTGTCAGTTTAGGGTTAGTTTGTGGCTTTGATTTGTGTGTGTGTGCTGTGTCCAAGGTGTGTCAAAAGAAGAGAGGACCGATAAGTAAAAGAGAAGACTTAGGGTTTCTTTTGTTGCTTCTCGTGAGTGTGTGCGTGCAAAGGGTATGAGGTTTGTTGTTGTGCGTTGGTCAGTGGCTCAGTTGTGTTGATGTTTTCTTCGGTTATAGGGCTTTAAAGATTTGTTTTTTTTTTTTGTTTGGTCGGCTTGCAGGGCAGGGCGTGAAGGGTGTATGGCCGAGAGAGGAGAGAGCATAAAGAGTAGAGAGAGAAGGGGAATGCGTGGTCTGTTCTGGTTTTTGCTAGTGCCGAGAGAGGGTTCTTATAGAGAGAAGAGTGTGTTTGTGAGACTGCTTAGGGGTTTCTGATTGTTGTTATGTGGTTTCAAGTTGAGAGATGATGCTATTAGGGTTTTTCTTTGTGAGATGCGTGAAGGTGGGTTGGGTTTAGTGGAAAGTTGGGCGTGTGTGAGAGATGGCTTAGAGGAGGATATGTTTAGGGTTTGTGGATTATTTGGTTGTTGTGTGAAGCTTTGAAGGAGAGTGGGGTTGCTGTGTATGAGCTGTGCGTGAAAAATGAGAGAAGTTAGTCTCTATGGGAAGAAGAAATAGTGTAGAGGCTTGTCTGGAATGAGAGGGTTTTTAGTTTGATGATTTGTTGGACAATTATGACTCATAGCGTCACTATTTGTACAGATCATGGTGTTGTTGTACAAATTAACTATGTGACAAATGAGATTGCTATCTTATCATTTGTGATTAGATCACCTTAGATATATAAATGATAGGAGGTCCCTATGATTAGTCCTGGATTGAGAATGATATGAGACAGTATCAGTCCACAAAGGATTAATCATTAAATATCCCTAGTTAGAGTATTATCGAGATTGGACATCGGTAATGCGTAAAAGACTAGTATTGCACTTGTGCACGTTGTGAGGGCATAACGGGCATAGTTCTCATATATTTAAGTATTGGATACTTATGCAAGTGTAGTAGGAGGTTGTGTTTCACCGATAGTACGGGAAACAGCTTCGCTCTGGATAGACCCCCTCGGAATCACATTGGTAGTATGACTATGTGTCTATGGGAGTCCGAAATCAGGGTAGGTGTATTTGGTCTTAACCTGAGACTTGCACCGCTAATACTTACGATAATCAATATACTTTGGTTAAGGTCGTCCAGGGCTTTAACTGGTTCTGTGTACGCCAATACTGGGTATATTGAGAATCGTAGAGTATTGGGTGTGATGTCAAGACGGAAGTATCACTCCAGTCATAGTGGAGATGATGTCACGTAGGATACGGTATTAGTACTCTTAAGTGATGCGCGGCCATCGGGATATTATGACTAGGTCATGTATATCCGATTATAGAGACTAGTTACCAGACATTCGACATGTGCTTCGTACGGGGCAGACACGACTCCAGCCCCAGGCCTAGCACGTGACCATCCGATACTAGATCGATATGCACTATACGATGTATACTACGCCTGATACAGATCAATATATTCCTGTAAGGATATTTCCGGAGAATTGGGTAGGCATGGCGCTTTGCTAGAAGCCAACCTTGTCTTGTGAATCGGTAAAACGTAGTACTTGGTACGTACGTGTTCGGATAGTCTGATAACCGTATTTACTGCCAACATATCCGGAGATCTCATGGGTCACTTCCCAATGATACACCGATGACGTATGACTCACACTTTAATTAATCTGGGATTATTTTGATGAGAGAGAAAATTAATCTGGGATTAATTACGGAGATATTTTATCTGGGATAAAGTATCGTCTAAAGAGAGAGAGAAAATTAATCTGGGATTAATTACGGAGATATTTTATCTGGGATAAAGTATCGTCTAAAGAGAGAGAGAACGCGATTAATTTGGAATTAATCGGTAAAATAAATTTAATAGCTAAATTTGATTTTTCTATTTAATTTATTCGAATGGGCTAAAATTAATATATCGGATATATTAATATGAATTGGATTTCATTACGAAATTAAAGTTGGACTTTAAAGCAAACGAACGAATTAATTTAGAATTAATTCGTGAACGACGTTCGTAATATATTTGTGTCGCATCGATATTTAATTAAATTAGTTTTAATTATTTAACGACGGAAGTTCGTTTAATCGGATTAAACGAAACCGAGCCGCGGCAAATGTTCGTAGAGATATTTGAATTTTGAATTCAAATATGTGGGGCCCATATGTGGTAGGTGTACCTACCACCCAACTACCTTGTTTTGCTTTTACAAACCATTTACCCACACCTACCAAGTTTAGGGTAAAAGGTGAAATGGTTTCACCTAAAATATAAAAGCAAAATCTCTCTCTACACTTTAGTAATTCATTATTTTTATTATATGAAAATATTGAAAACCCTAGACAACTCTCTCTCCCCTTTTCTCCTTCTCCTTTCACGCCCAAGGGGCTAAAAACTCACTGTTTTTCTGTCAAGAAAAACGTGAGCAGTGAGGAGGCTATTTGTGGATTTTGTGGCAAGATCCAAGTGCTAGTACACTTCTAAGAGGCATACGAAGGTATTAGGGAAACCCACCCACGAGCCGGGAATCGTTAGACGAAGATTGAAGCTTCAAATCTCAGCTCAAAATCTGAAAAACAGTAGGTAGTGGACTGGTCTGCAGTTGCGTTTTTGGAGGTGAAAATCAATTTTGTTCCTCACCAAATCGTCTCAACCGATCAATGTAAGTATTCCGCAACTTCTTTGATATGTATTTCACACATCTTCTTGCTTGTTTGATGATCTTGGGACCTAGAATAAAACCTACAATGGCATCAATAGCCTAGGTTCAAGCATGAAACTTTTAGTGCTTAAAATTGGGTATTTTGTATTTGAGCATGATTTGAATAAATTGGATGTTTGAGTATGCTTAATACATGTTGAATTGAAGATTGATTGGATCAATTTCAAGAAAATGATTTGGAATAATTTTTCCCTAAAAAATTACCTTGGCCGAATATATAGGGTTTTGTGGAATCTTGGAAATTTTTGATTTTGATTCATTGGATAAGTTAGAATCATGATGGATAATGTTAATTTGAAATTAATTAGATTAAATTTTGAATTGAACAAAAATCCCCAATTCCTTTATGTTGGCCGAATGGTATAGCCCTACTTTAGTCTTGGATTTTTTGATTTTTGAACATTGGATGTGTATGAAATCATTCGGGAAGTTAATTCGATGTCGATTGTGGATTAATTGGATTGAAACCGAATTGGACATAAAATAACTCCTTTGGCCGAGACATGTAGCATGGTGAATGGGTTTGATTTTTCATTAAATGTGTTGGACATGTGATAATGAAATTGAGCATGATTAATTGGACTAATTTGATGTTTTGGAAATATTGATTTGGGTGATTAATCATGATATACACTTCAGGTAATTAAATTGGAAATTTGGAATTTGGTAATTTAATTATTTGGGCCTTAAAATTTGATTTAGGCTTTTAAAGTTGTAAATGGGCTTATTGGGCTTTGTTGTACAAATTTGGGTTTAGGCAAATTGGATTGGATCCAATTGGGCCCAAAACCACTTCCTTAAAACCCAAATGCGACTTAATGAACCTTTAAAGTTTAATTGGGCCTAATGGGCCGAAATTGATTTCTTGGCTTATGGGGTTACTCCTTGATTGGGCTTTGTGTTAGACAGTAATGACCCATAGCGTCACTATTTTGTAAATGATATTGTATTATTGTACAAAATTAACTATGTAGTAATGAAATTGCCTTTTACCGTTTTGTAATTTATTTACTTTGATATATAAATGGTAAAAGTCCCTATGATTAATTCCGGATTGAGATGATATGAGACAGTATCAATCCATAAAGGTTTAATCATTAAATATCCCTAGTCGTAGTATTATCGAGATTGGACATCGATAATGCGGAATAGACTAGTACTGCACTTGTGCGTGTTGTGAGGGCACAACAGCATAGTTCTCATATATTTGAGTATTGGATACTTATGCAAGTGCGGTAGGAGGTTGTGTTTTACCGATGGTACGGAAAACAGCTTCGCTCTGGATAGACCCCGCGGAATCCCATTGGTAGTATGTCTGCGTGTCTATGGGAGTCCGCTTCAGGGTAGGTGCATATGGTCTTAACCTGAGACTTGCATCGCTAGTACTTGCGACAATCGGTAGACTTTAGTTTTAGTCGTCCAGGGCTTTAACAGGTTCTGTGTACACCTCTTCTAGGTTTATCGGGAATCGTAGTGTATTGGGTGTGATGTCAAGACGGAAGTATCACTTCAGACATATGGAGATGATGATCGCGCAGGATACAGAACTAGTACTCTATAATGGTTGCAACCATCGGGATAATATGACAAGGTCAGGATTATCCGATTCAAAGAGACTAGTTGCTTGATGTCCGATATATGTATCGTACGGGGCAGACACATCTCCAGCCCCAGGCCTTACATGTGATCATCCGATACTGGATCGCTATACACTATACTACGGTATACTACGCCTGTTATAGATCTTATATTCCAGTAAGAATATTTCTGGAGAATTGGGTAGGCATGGCGTTTTGCTAGAGGCTAACCTTGTCTTGTAAATCGATAAAAACGTAGTACTTGGTACGTACGTGTTCGGATAGTCCGACGACCGTATTTACTGCCAACATATCCAGAGATCTCTTGGGTCGCTTCCCGAAGATTCACCAATGACGTATGATTCAAACTCGATTAATCTTGGATTAATTACGGAGAGACTTTATCTTGGATAAAGTACTAAACATAGAGAGAGAACGATTAATTTGGAATTAATCGTAAAATTATTATATTCGATATAATAATCGAAATTCGATTTCGACGCGAAATTAAAATTAGATTTTAATTCGGGCAAACGAGTTAATTTAGAATTAATTCGTTAGCGACGTAAATAATAATTTCGCTAGGCGCAATTATTTATTTAAATTCGATTTAATTAACGTCGCGACGAAAGTTTGGTATTTCGGAAATATCGAACCCGAACGCGTGAGTACGCGTGGGCCCACTTTCATTTGGGTTGTGTGGGGCCCACATGACACATGTCATTTTATGCATTATTTAATTGTTAATACATTGCATGGTGATAGTGTACAATACACTCAATGGTTTTGCATGGAGTTTGAGTGTTTGACACTCTAAGCCATTGCATGATTTGTGTCATAAGTTTATTATTAATTTAATAAATATTATGGCATAAATATAAATTGATTTTTGTAACAAAAAATCATAACACTCTCTTCCTCTCCCTCTCATGACCGAAACTTCACTGCAGTTTTGGCTCTCCATTTTTCTTCCATTTTCTTAAGAACTTTGTGAAGAAAGTGTATAAGTTTAGAACTTTAATACACATCTTTGGCTAGCACCATCAAGGGATCATACAAAGGTGTTATGGGAAACTAATATTTGAGCTTGGAGTGATCAACAAAGCTTGGAGCTTCTTTTTCTTACCTTGGCCGAATCATCCAAAGCACAAAGGAGGTGGTTTTATTTCATCAACGCATCCGCAATCCGATCTTTGTGAGTATGATTCCGCCATACTTCAATATTGTTCATTCATTTATATGTTTTGTTTGCTCTTTTGATCTTGGGACATGGATTAGAATTTCCAACACTTTGGTTGCCAAAGCCCATGCCTTAAAGAAATTAATTTAAAGCCCATTGGACTTGAATTAAATTGACGTTGGACATTAATCGGGCTTTGAGACCCGTAACGATTAAATTTGGAATTTAAGTCGTAAAAGGTTTATTAATAAAGTGTACTATTTAATTTGGAATTAAATAAGTGAATTAGTATTAAATACATATTAAATTGGATTTAATGTTGTAGTTTAATTTAATTCGAGAATTCGTACTTTGAGTACTTATTCGCAAAAATGATTTGACTCGCGCAAAATCAAATCGTTGTTTGAACATTGGATGATCACTAATTATCAGATTAATTAATTTGATTAGATTGATTGATAACATGCTTGTGTGAATACATGGTTGTGATGAATGAATAATGTATATCGGATGGATATTAGACGGGTGGGGGCAATTTTGGAAATTGTTGTAATAAATTCGATTTATTAAATTGGACCTGCGTGTCCAGCCTTATCACCTCTATTCTCTTTGTATTCTCTTCTCACATATTCCCCTCAATGTAAATGAGGTTTCTTTAGAAGTGTAGTTTAACGGGTAGAAGTAATACAAGTGCTAGTTTGAGAGAGAAAGGGAGAGATTTGATCTAGGATCAATGTGTTAAGTATCCATCCGCATATCATTATTATTTATTTTCATATGCGTTTTATTATGTGTTTAGAATGCATGTTTAAGGGTGTATGATGATGAGACCTAAACAAAGATAATAAATTGGTAGCCAATTTGCATGCGAAAAAACCTCATCAAATATCATGCGTTTTTCCTTCCATTGAGTGATTCTTACTCAAGATCCGAGACTGGCATTGGTTGTTGGCCAAAGTCAAGCCCTTTGTCCGTCGAAGATGTGTTTGAATCACGAGAGTTTTGTTCTATATTGGTGTCTTGTCCAAGTTGTGGTTTGTTGGCCAAAGTCAAGACCATTTCTTGTCCATCGACATTGATTACGAAGCTCTCCATGGTCAATGGGTCGCGCTTGACTGGGATCATTAGGTTTGTTGTGCCAAAGCCAAGGCTTAGTTGATTCAGAGGAAAAAGGTTAGGTAATACATTGGATGTATTGGCATATATAAGATATATGTTTAGGATTTGGATACCGCCTACTGGATCTAGGAATTGGATTAGATCCAATTGATCTTTGAGATCTACCTAGTTAAATATCATACAATTTGTTGGCCAAAGTCAGATTGTGTGTTATTTACGGGATCCTAGCCCACTAGGAAACACGGTTCCCGAGTACTCGATAGAGGGTTAGAGGCTCGCCGAAAAATAGTGGGAGGCAAGAATTGAATTGCAATATTCGTTAATTACTTGCCATACGCGCTCATTCAAATTATTCGTCATATAAATTAAATGTTAGTTGGACTAATATTTAAATTGTTGTTTTAATAAGCAGTTGGACTGTATTATAGTGATTATATAATTGGATTATAGTAATCAATATATTTGAATTAATTAATTCCAATTTACAGTTGATTTTATAATGGATTATAGTAATCAATGTAATTGAGGATAATTGATTTAAATTATATTTGATTGTATAGTTGGACTATACTAATCAATTATAATACATAGTACCACAAATCGTTGATTAAATAGTTGGACTATTAGAATCAAGATGAATGAAAGATTAGTGTTTAAAACATTATCCTAGGTGAAAATGTATTTAAACAACTATATTTTAAATTGGGAATAATTTCAGGATGGTCCTGGAAATAAATAATAAGTTACTTTATTTGATAAAATAACCTATTATGCCTAAGACAGGAATTAAGCAAATAGTAGAGCATAATCTTGGAAGATTATGTGATGATAACTTAAGTGCTTAATTCAATTATACTTGTCATACAATCTATGTTTAGATTTAAGAAGTATTGAAATAGCAATAAATAACTCTTGGAGGGTTAGACTTTCTGAGGAGATAAAGTACCACTTCTGCAATTAGGTAAGTGGCGCAAGGCGTACCATACTTAAATATTCTAGAAACCCAAGGCTTGGCCAAAGGCTTCTGAAATATTTGAAAGGGCAAAGGCAAAATCATTATGATCTTCTGGGAAGATAAAATGACTTGTTAGACATTGTGTCCCATTGCGTCACTGTTTGTAAATGATATTGTATTATTGTACAAAATTAACTGTGTAATAATGAAATTGCCTTTTGCCATTTTGTAAATATTATTTACTTTGATATATAAATGGCGAAAGTCCATATGATTAGTACTGGATTGAGATGATATGAGACAGTATCAATCCATAAAGGTTTAATCATTAAATATCCCTAGCCGTAGTATTATCGAGACTGGACATCGATAATGCGGAATAGACTAGTATTGCGCTTGTGCACGTTGTGAGGGCACAACGGCATAGTTCTCATATATTTAAGTATTGGATACTTATGCAAGTGCGATAGGAGGTTGTGTTTTACCGATGGTACGGAAAACAGCTTCGCTCTGGATAGACCCCGCGGAATCCCATTGGTAGTATGTCTAGGTGTCTATGGGAGGCCGCATCAGGGTAGGTGTATATGGTCTTAACCTGAGACTTACATCGCTAGTACTTGCGACAATCGGTAAACTTTGGTTTTGGTGGTTGGGGACCTTAACCGGTTCTGTGTACACCTCTTCTGGGTTTATCGAGAATCGTAGTGTACTGGATGTGATGTCAAGATGGAAGTATCGCTTCAGACATATGGAGGTGATGATCACGCAGGACACAGAACTAGTACTCTATAAAAGGTTGCAACCGTCGGGACAATATGACTAGGTCAGGCAGGATTGTCCGATTTAAAGAGACTAGTTGCTTGATGTCCGATATATGTTTCGTACGGGGCAGACACATCTCCAGCCCCAGGCCTAGCATGTGATCATCCGATACTGGATCGATGTACGCAATACTACGGTATACTACGCTTGATATAGATCTTATATTCCTATAAGAATATTTCTGGAGAATTGGGTAGGCATGGCGCTTTGCTAGAAGCCAACCTTGTCTTGTGAATCGGTAAGAACGTAGTACGAGGTACGTGCGTGTTCGGATTATCCGACGACCGTATTTACTGCCAACATATCCGGAGATCTCTTGGGTCGCTTCCTGAAGATTCACCTATGATATTTGATTCGAACTTAATTAATCTTGGATTAATTGCGGAGAAACTTTATCTCGGATAAAGTGCCTTATTTAGAGAGAGAGAACGATTAATTTGGAATTAATCAGTAAAATTATTATATTCGATATAATAATTGAAATTCGATTTCGACGCGAAATTAAAATTAGATTTTAATTCGGGCATACGAGTTAATTTAGAATTAATTCGTTAGCGACGTAAAAATAATTTCGCTAGGCGCGATTATTTATTTAAATTCGATTTAATTAACGTCGCGACGCAAGTTCGGTATTTCGGAAATATCGAACCCGAACGCGTGAGTGCACGTGGGCCCACTTTCATTTGGAAACGTGTGGGGCCCACATGACACATGTCATTATATGTATTATTTTATTGATAATGCATTGCATGGTGATAGTGTATAATACACTCAATTGTTATGCATGGAATTTGAGTGTTTGACACTCTAAGCCTTTGCATGGTTTGTGTCATAGATTTATTATTATTTAATAAATATTATGGCATAAATATAAATTGATTTTTGGTATCAAAATCAATAAGAAAAATCTCTCTTCTCTCTCTCACATTGCCGAAAACTGCATGCAGTTTTTGGTCTTCATCTTCTTCATTTTGGTTGCCAAAAGCTTGAAGATAGTGTGGTTGTTTGGAACATCTTCTCACATGCAAGGCTAGCACCTTCAAGGGATCAAAAGAGGTGATAGGGAAACCATCATAGAGCAAGGAATTCACAAAGCTTGGAGCTTTCCACCTTCTTCTCCTCTTGGCCGAATCAATCAACACTTGGAGCTTCCATTTTGGTTTGATTTTCTTCATCAACAAGCATTGTAAGTATGATTCCGCCATACTTCAAAGTTAAATATATATTCATTTATTGTATTTCAAATGCTTAATCTTTCCTTGGGACATATTATAGAAACCAACAATGGTATCATGGAGCCATGGTTAAGCATGAAATACTTTAGGTTAAAATTTGAAAAAATTGGTTGAAGCATGTTCTTGTGAAATTTGATGAATGAGTATGCTTGCATGTATATAGAATGATGTTACATGGAATCAATTTTATGAAAAATGCATTGGATGATTTTTCCCCAAAAATTAACCTTGGCCGAATGGTATGTAGAAATTGATTGAAGCATGTTCTTGTGAAATTTGATGAATAAGAATGCTTGCATGTATATAGAATGATGTTACATGGAATCAATTTTATGAAAAATGCATTGGATGATTTTTCCCCAAAAATTCAACCTTGGCCGAATGGTATGATAAAATTGGTTGAAGCATGTTCTTGTGAAATTTGATGAATAAGAATGCTTACATGTATATAGAATGATGTTACATGGAATCAATTTTATGAAAAATGCATTGGATGAATTTTTCCCCAAATTCATGCCTTGGCCGAATGTGTTGCTACTTGGAGTGGATTGGAATTTTTTGTGTTTAAGATCATTGGATGACTTAGAACGTGTACGGGACGTAGATTAGTAATTCAATCGGATTGAAAAACAAATCGACACAAAAAAACTCACCTTGGCCGAATGTACAAGGACATGAAAAGGAGTTGATTTTTTGTTAAAATTAATGTTGGACATTTATTTTGAACAATACATGATTAATAAATTAAATGGGTATTTTTGAAATATTTGGTTTAATGTATTAATCTTGGTATTACACTTTAATTAATTGGACTTTAATGTTTGGAATATTAAAATTTAATTAATGGGCTTTAATAATTTAATTGGGCCTTATGGGCTTAAAATTGGTTTTATGGCATTTAAGGGTGATTCCTTATTTGGGCTTGGTAATTGGGTTTGACCCATATTGACCAAGCCCCCAAGCCTTAATAAATCAATTGAAAGCCCATTTGACTTGAATTAAATTAAACATTGGATGTTAGTTGGGCTTTGAGGCCCAATAAGATTAGATTTAGAATCTAAGTCTTTAAAGCACATTAAAAGTGTAAACATTTAATTTGGAATTAAATAATTGAATTAGTATTGAATACGAATTAAATTAGATTTAATAAGTAGTTCGATATAATTCGCGAATTCGTACCCTATGTACTTATTCTCAATCGAGTTGGACTCGCGCAAAATCAAACCGTTGTTTGAACATTGGATGATCACTTAAACAAAGACTAATTAATTGGATTAGATTGGTTGTAAAAGCATGTCTTGTTTGAATATATATGTATGTGATGAATGAATAGTGTATATCGGATGGATATTAGAAGGGAAAGGGTAATTTTAGAAATTATTGTAAATTTGGAATTTATAAATTGGACCTGCGTGTCCAGCCTTATCTCTTTATCTCTTTGTATTCTCTTCTCACCTAATTCCCCTCAATGTAAATGAGGTTTCTCTTATTGTATTATGTAATTGGGTAGTAGTAGAATAGTGCTAGCGGGGAGAGGAAAGGGAGTGATTTGTTCTAGGAACAAGTTGTTTATATATCCATCCGCATATCACTATTAATTTACTTTACGCGCTTTATGATGTTTTAGAAGCATGCTTAAGGGTGTATGATGATGAGACCTAACAAAGATAATAAATTGGTTGCCAATTACGCGAAAATCCCTCAATTTATATTAAGCGAATATCCTTCCATTGAATGGTTCTTGTTCAAGATCCGAAGTTGGCATTGGTTTGTTTTTGACCAAAGTCAAGACCTTTGTCAATCAAGGATGTACTTGAATCATGAGAGTTTTGTTGCATATCGGTGTCTTGTCCAAATCGTGATTTTTATTGGCCAAAGTCAAGATCACTTTTTGTCCAACGACATTGATTACGAAACTTTCCTCGTCAATGGGTCCCGCTTAACTGGAATCATTAGGTTTGTTTTTGGCCAAAGCCAAGGCCTAGATGATTCGGAGGATAGGGTTAGGAAAATGTAATGGTTACATTGGCATTATACATATGTTTCGGACTTGGATGTCCACCTAACCGGATCTAGGAATTGGATGAGATCCAATTGATCATGGAGATCTACCTAAGTTAAATAGCATACAATTTTTATTGGCCAAAGTCAAGGTTGTGTGTTATTTAACGGGATCCTAGCCCACTAGGAAATTCGATTTCCCGAGTTCTCTACAGAGGGTTAGAAACTTGAAGAAAATAGTGGGAGGCTATTATTGAATTTGCAATTTCGTTCAGATACTTAGCCTTACACGTCTTTCAAAATTATTTCGTCAATATTTTAAATAATTAGTTGGACTAATATATTGTTATTTTTACTTGTAACAGTTTGACTGTACCCATAACATCGTTGACTTTATAGTTGGACTATAGTTGTCAAGATGATTGGCAAAGGTAATATCCGCGACATAATCATGGGCGATAATGTCTTCAAAGGGACAAACTTTGCCGACTGGGAAATGAACCTCAAGATAGTGCTTGGGGGGCTGAGAGGATACTGTATACTATTCAGAGACCTCTCCCGCCTGAACCCACTGAGCCACTGGAGCTAGAGTTATGGAAGACTCATAGTGACGATTGTGACCAAGCTCAGTCAGTTATGCTAGCTGCAATGACCCAGCATTTCAGACGCCAGTACAGGGACTTGGATCCCTATAACATGATGGCAAGATTGCGTGATCTTCACCGCACCAATAAGCGGATGAAGAGGTACGAGCTAGTAAGGAAACTCTTCCGCTCCCGGATGACAGACGGCGCATCAGTTGAAGCCCACGGGACTCAAATGATCGCCGATATTGATGAGTTGGCCAATATGGGAATAGTCTTGGAGGCTGAGCTGACTATAGATATGATCTTGCAGTCACTTCCTGATACTTGGAAACAAATCATAATCAACTATAAGTTGATGGATACAGATGACACTCTTGGAGAGCTGTTATCCGTATTGAAGGAGTCCGAAAGGGAACTCCTAAAGGGGAGCAAGCGCGAGGCGCATTATGCATCGACCTCTCATGCGCCAAAGGCTAGGCCCAAGGCAATTGGAGGTGCGAGGAAGAAGAAGTTCAAGAACAAGGGCAAAGGCAAGTTGACAGTGGCTTCTAGGAAGCCAAAGGACAAATCTCGCGACATCTGCCTCAACTGCGGCAAGAGGGGTCACTGGAAACGTGACTGCCAAATGAGCATTGTGCAGAGGGAGGATATCAAGGCTGGCAAGGCTATCGCCTCTGGTATGTTTGTTATTGAGATAAATATGAATACTTCTAGTTTTAAAAATTGGATTTTTGATTCTGGTTGTGGTGCTCATATTTGTACTGATGTGCAGGATCTGCATGATAGCATGGTGCTGGCGTCAGGGGAGATGGATCTACGGGTCGGAAACGGAACACCAGTTGCTGTTTTGGCCGTAGGGACTTTTGTTTTAGAACTGCCCTCAGGGCATGTACTTAAACTTTTGAACTGTTATTTTGTGCCTAGTTTAACTAGGAATATTATATCTGTATCCTTGTTAACCCAGCAGGGTTACACTTTTGTATTTAGAAACACTGGGTGTTATTTATATAAAAATGATGCAGAAATTTGCACAGCTGTTGCAAATAACGGTCTTTATATTTTGAATATAAATGAATCTCCTAAAATGACAAACAAAAGGCTCAAAAGGAGTAATCTAAAAGATGAAGCTTATATGTGGCATTGTCGTCTAGGACACATTAACAAGACTCGCATATCCACACTTTCGAAGAGTGGGTACTTGGACGAATTTGATCCCAATTCATATGACGTCTGCGAATCTTGTCTTTTAGGCAAAATGCCTAAATCACCTTTTAGCGGTAAAGGTGAACGTGCCACAGAACTGTTAGCTCTCGTTCATACTGACGTATGCGGGCCCATGTCTAGCCAGGCTAGAGGTGGATTTCACTACTTCGTAACCTTTACAGATGATGCATCTCGTTACGGTTATGTGTATCTTATGAGACACAAGTCGGAAACTTTTGAGAAATTCAAAGAGTTTCGACACGAAGTGGAGAAACAAACAGGGAAGAGTATTAAGACATTACGGTCAGACCGTGGTGGCGAATACTTAAGTTATGAGTTTCAAGATTACTTGAAAGAATATGGTATTCTTTCACAGTGGACTCCTCCTGGAACACCGCAATTAAACGGTGTGTCCGAACGGAGAAACCGCACCTTGTTGGACATGGTAAGGTCAATGATGAGTCGCATTGAGCTACCAATATCCTTCTGGGGATACGCATTAAACAGTGCTGTACTTATTTTGAATAAGGTACCGTCGAAGTCTGTTGAACAGACTCCATATGAGATATGGACAGGAAGGAAACCAGGTTTCTCTTTCCTAAAGATTTGGGGATGCTGGGCATATGTTAAACGTTTGGAAAGTACCAAACTTGAACCCAAAACTGATAAATGCCTTTTGTAGGATATCCTAGGGAAACCAAAGGATATTACTTCTATCACCCACAAGAGAACAAAGTATTTGTTGCTCTACAAGCATTTTTCCTTGAGAAGGATTTTATAAATGCAGTGGTAAGTGGGAGGAAAGTAGAACTCGATGAAGATCGTAGTGATACTGTTCCTGACAATGAATCAACGACGGAACATGAACAGACCATCCGGGATGAGTCTGTACCACAAACTTCACATACACAAGGACCGCGTAGGTCGGAGAGAGTCAGAACAGTACCTGAGAGGTATGGGTTCCTGATCTCACCTCATGTAGATATTAATCTTATTAAGGATAATGAACCGGCTACGTATGAGGAAGCGATACAAAATATCGATTCCGCTTTATGGCAAGATGCCATGAAGTCCGAGATGGATTCCATGTACGCCAACCAAGTTTGGACACTGGTTGATGCACCAGAAGGCATAAAGCCTATTGGATGCAGATGGATCTTCAAGAAGAAGACCGACATGGATGGCAACATACAAACGTACAAAGCTAGGCTTGTAGCGAAGGGGTATCGTCAACAATATGGTATTGATTATGACGAAACCTTCTCACCCGTTGCCATGATTAAATCCATTCGGATAATACTTGCAATAGCTGCATATTTCGATTACGAGATATGGCAGATGGACGTTAAAACCGCTTTCCTTAACGGAAACCTTTTGGAGGATGTTTATATGCAACAGCCTGACGGTTTTATCGTACCTAGACTTGCAAACAAGGTTTGTAAGTTAAATCGATCCATTTATGGATTGAAGCAAGCATCACGGTCATGGAATCAGCGTTTTGATGAGATCATAAAAGAATATGATTTCGTGCAAAACGCAGATGACCCTTGTGTATACAAGAAGGTTTGGGAGAGCACTTACTTTTATTGTCCTTTATGTCGACGACGTATTGCTTATAGGCAATGACATTCCCATGCTAACGTCGGTGAAAGCTTGGCTTTCATTAAAATTCTCCATGAAAGATCTGGGAGAAGCAGCCTTTATTCTTGGAATAAAGATCTACCGGATAGATCTAGAAAGCTGCTTGGACTCTCCCAGAGTACATACATTGATAAAGTGTTGAAGCGATTCAACATGGAACAATCCAAGAGGGGATTGGTTCCAGTGGTACGTGGTACCTCTCTGTCTAAGGACATGTGTCCTAAGACTCAGGAAGAGAGAGACCACATGAGTCGGATACCGTTCGCCTCGGCAGTCGGATCGATCATGTATGCCATGATATGTACACGACCTGATGTCTCATATGCTTTGAGCATGTGCAGTCGCTATCAGGCCGATCCAGGTGAAGGTCACTGGATAGCAGTTAAGAATATCCTTAAGTATCTTAAACGAACTAAGGATGCTTTCTTAATTTATGGAGGTGGAGAACTTGCGGTATCTGGGTATACGATGCAAGTTTCCAAACCGACAAGGATGACTACAGGTCGCAATCCGGGTACATTTTTTGTTTGAATAACGGAGCAGTGAGCTGGAAATCTTCCAAGCAAGATACTGTTGCCGATTCAACAACAGAAGCGGAGTACATCATGGGAACGGACATGTAATCATGTGCACACAATAAATGGCTAAACGAGAACATGAACAATCAAAAAGGTGAATGACAAAATGAGTAACCATGCATGAGATGTGATGAAAGATGGCCTGTTTACCGTGGGCGTTCGTGTGGCATTTGTATCCACGTTCGAATGGTAAATAGAAGGTTCGTATTCGAGTAGCGTTTGTAAACGTATTCGAACGAACTGAGATAGAAAACATACGTTCGTGTGGCGTTCTGAAACGCGTTCGAACGGGGTTACAGCAGTGACCTCCAAAATGCAGTAAACAACATGACACATACATGAACGGATAAATAGATGACACCTAATCAATAATAACGGTCTAAAAGGCGCGGCAAAGTATCGTGGTTAAAGGTAGACCATACGCTTTTTATCCCTCCAAATGGAGGACCTTTAATCCGACTTACTGAGCCCATGCGCAATGCAACATGATGCATGATTATGTAAGAAGATGACATACAAAGAAAAGCGAATAACGAAATGAAAGGCGCGGCGAAGTATCGTGGTAAAGGTTCTTTAACCCCTCGAAATGGAGGACCTTTAATCCAACTTACTAAGCCCATGTGCATCACATCATAATGCATATAAAAATAAAGACAACAATATCGGACTTCGTATACCTGATTGAACATATCTCACATTCAACCGACTATACATCATCTGGCGTGGAAAAGCATCGTGGTAAAGGATTTTAACCTCTCAAAATAGAGGACCTTTAATCGCACTTACTAAGCCCATGCGCAAACAACACAAGACATATATAAAAAGTAAAGGCAACGATATCGAACTTCGTGTATCTGATTGAACATATCTCGCTTCCAATCGAATATACATTATCCGGCACGGCAAAGCATCATGGTAAATGATTTTAACTTCTCAAAATAGAGGACCTTTAATCGCACTTACTAAGCCCATACGCTAATAACACGAAGAATATAAGAAATAAAGACAACAATATCGGACTTCGTGTACCCGATTGAACATATCTGACATTCAACCGAATATACATCATCCGACGCGACAAAGCATCATGGTAAAGGATTTTAACCTCTCAAAATAGAGGACCTTTAATCGCACTTACTAAGCCCATGCGCAAACAACACACATACATATAAAAATTAATGGCAACGATATCGGACTTCATGTATCCGATTGAACATATCTCACATCCAATCGAATATAGATTATCCGGCGTGGTAAAGCATCGTGGTAAAGGGTTTTAACCTCTCAAAATAGAGGACCTTTAATCGCACTTACTAAGCCCATGCGCTTTATCTCATCATTACATAAACAAATAACATGCGAAATCAAGTAGCGAATAATAGACAAATCAAAACAACACAAAACGAAATATGCACCGTTTACTCAAGTGGTACGTGGAGTTGTATCCCGAGTACAGATCATACTACCGTCCATTCAGAATCGGCTATGAAATTTATGTCCGGGTTTGCATCCTATATACCACGAGAGGCGACACATTTTTCATTTTATTCAAGGGCCACAACATACATCATTTTACAATTCATGCATTTTCTATCTATTCAATGGCCACAACATGCTTCACTCCACAATAATCATGCAAACGAAACTCAATAAATAATAAAAATACAACTGAAAAATGGATGTGAAAGAATACCCTCAGGTCTAACCTTTTTCGTCGACTCTCGGACTCGCGTTTCACGGTGATCGGAATGGTGAAAGCTCCGCAACTTTTCTGGTTCACTGGTTTGCATTTTTCCTTGATGTTTCACTGCTCAAGCTACTATTTTGATTCCATTTCGCTATTGTTTCGTTGTTGTATTTCTGCTGTATTTTGGTCACTGTTTTTGGTGTTTTAGGCTATTGTTTTGGGTGTTTTTAAAGGCTTTAAGTACAGTTTTTTGGTTATTATTTTAGGGATTAAAAGTGCAGTTTTTTTAGTCACTGGTTTATGTGATTTAGGGGCTGTTTTAGGGTTGCTGTATAGGGGCTGTTTTTCGGTGATGTGTGCTGCTGTATAGGGGTTGTTTTTTGGTGATGTGTACTTCTGTATAAGGGGGTGTTTCGATGGTGTTTCTTCAGGTTGTAATGTTTTTCGGCAATAGAGGGGTTTATGGGGCTGCGATTTTCGGCTAAGAGTGTAGGAGGAGAAGAGAAATATTTGCTTGCTGTATGCGTGAATCAAGAGGCTTTTTTTTCTTGCTGTATGCGTGTGAGTGAGAAATTGCAAGGGTTGGGAGAGGTTGGTTTTTTTTATAGGCAAAGGGGGTACGGCTAATCCTTACTTGACAAGGAAAAGGATTTGGCATTTAAGGGGGATTTGATTTAGTGTCAAACAAGGAAATCCTAAGATTGAGGGGGGACAAAATTAGTTCAATTTAGGAAGTCAATATATTTAATTGTGTTGTTTAGGCATAATATTTGTTAAGTTATGAATACAATATTTTTAATTAGGAATAATATTTTGTTGATTGATTTTAATTAGGCATGATTTTATTTAATGTTTTATTTAATTTGGTATATTATTTAATTTGGTTGTATTTTAAGGGCCTTGGGCGTGTGGGCCAAGTGCGGTGGGCTAGGTGTTGTGTTGGTTTGGTGAGTGGGTTTGGGCCAAGGTTAAATAGTTCTGGGTTTGTTAGGCCAAATTTGCTTTATAACGGAGGTCCAACGAGTGAGCTTGGAGCTAAACAAGCGGATAAAATTTAACGAAATACCGATTCCCTACCGACGACCGTTTCCTGCAACTTCCTCGACTAAAAAGGTAGTGTCTCCAACTGAGACTCATCATAGGGACTCACATGCAAAAATGCAATGCTTGCAGTCGCCCCCACTTTGATGGGACTTGTGTAGTGTGTGACTTTGAACAATCCTATCAAAGTTATGCAATGCATTTTCACTTACCTGGCTCACCAGCTGCCTCCTGACTTGCTTGTTTCCTCGACCTGAGTTGATGTCGCAGTGGATCTCGATCCTGGGACGCATCCCAATAGCTGCAACTGACAACGGGGCCTCGACCCTAGGACGCATCCCAATACCGCTGACAAAAATATGGGCCTCGACCCTGGGACGCATCCCAAAACTAATGATGTAGGGGGCCAAAGACCCTGGGACGCATCCCGATAACTGCAACCGATAATGGGGCCTCGACCTTGGGACGCATCCCGATAACGTTGTCAATATGGGTCACGACCCTGGTTGCATCCCCCAAAATGCTGGTGATATGGGTTACAACCCTGGGACGTATCCCCACAACCGCTGATGAAGTGGGTTCCAACCCTGGGACGCATCCCCGAAACTGCTGATGTGGGCCTCGCCCCCTGGGACTCATCCCCCCCAAAACTGCTGATGTGGGCCTCGCCCCCTGGGACTCATCCCCCAAAACTGTTGATGGCGGTCTCGCCCCCTGGGACTCATCCCCGAACTGAAACTGTGCTGATGCTTCTTTTGATTGGCTCATCTTTACCGCTTCCTCTTTTCTCCTTCGAACCTGCGAACACAAAAGAAAACAAACACGAAGAGAATGCAAGGTATGTTACGTGTATGCATGCATGAATAATTTTCTTATTCCGTTGGGTTAGGTCTTCCGTCAATCTTCTTGATGACTGCTCAGTCTTCTCTCCCTTAGGCAAAGTACTGCTTCAATCTATCTACGTTGATCGGCTCGGTGAACTCATTCCCTTCCAAGTCTGACAGTCTCACTGCTTCATTTCCTATTACTTTCTGCACTATGTAAGGTCCTTCCCAGTTAGGTCTGAACTTTCCTCTCGGATGTGTCGCTGATGGCCTCGACTGCTTAAGTACCAAATGACCTTTTTTGATCTTGGTGGGGCATACATTCTTGTTGAATGCTCGGGCTAGTCTCTTCTGATACAACTGCATGTGATACAAATACTTCGTTCTCTTCTCATCTAGCAGTGCTAACTGATCAAACCTCTATGCGGCCCATTCTTGTTCCGGTAACTCTGCCTCTGCTAATACCCTCATAGACTGTATTTCCACTTCCACTGGCAATATTGCTTCCATTCCATAGACCAAAGAGTAAGGCGTGGCCCATGTTATTGTTCTTACTGATGTTCTGTACCCCCACAAAGTATACGGTAGTTTGTCGGCCCAATCTCTGCAGTTTTCTGTCATCTTGGCTAAAATCGTCTTTATAGTCTTGTTGGCTGCCTCAATTGCCCAATTTGCTTGCGGTCTGTACGGCGATGACTTGTGATGGCCTATCCCGTATTTCTGTAGCATTGCCTTCGTTTCTCCCTGGAACTGAACTATGTTGTCCGTCACTACATGGTGCGGCATACCGTACCGACAAATGAGATTCCGAGCTATAAACTTTGCCATCTGCTTTGTTGTAACATTGCGGAATGATTCGGATTCCACCCATTTCGATAAGTAGTCTACTGCCACTACTATAAAGTGATGCCCATTCGATGCATTTGGTCGAATCTCTCCAATCATATCAATTCCCCATGCTGAGAAAGGCCACGGCTCTGACAACCCGTGCAACTCTGTGTGCGGCAAATGATTCAAATTACCGTGTGCCTGACAATTATGACAGTGATTTACCATATTCGCACAATCTGTCTCCATGGTCGACCATTAGAAACCTTGCCTCACTATCTTGTGGGACAGATTCAACCCGTTCATGTGCGGACCACATACCCCGGCGTGTACTTCTTCCATTACCTGCTGAGCCTCTTCTTTTCTCAAACACTTCAACTGAATACCGTTTGTTTGCCTCTTGTACAGTTCCCCTTTCAAAATCACATACTGGGAAGCTGACTTCTGAATGACTGTTATGTCTTTTCTGCCTGCTCCCTCTGGGAGTTCCCCATGTTCCAGATACCTCTGATGTCATGATACCAAGGTTTTCCATCGTCGACCTCTATTTCCAAAATTCTCTCTATCTCATAAACAGGTCTGCTTGCTGTCGTCAGTATCAACGGTCTCATCACTAACTTTTCTGGATTTTTCTAAGTCGCTGCAAGTGTAGCTAATGCATCTGCCATCTGATTCTCTTCTCTCGTCAAGTGCAGAAACTTACAATCGGGGATAACCTGTGCCAATTTTCTGAGGTGAAAAATGTAAGGTTTCAACCGTTCTTCTTTCAATTCCCAATCTCGTCACATCTGCTAGACTACCAACATAGAATCTCCGAAGACTTCCACACTCTCGGCCTTCAAGGCTATCAATGCAGTCAAACCAAAAGCATATGCTTCATACTCGGCCATGTTGTTTGTTACTCTGAATATAAACCTTTTGGCCAAAGGTAAGGTTTCTCCTTCAGGGGTCAGTATCACAATCCCAATTCCGGTTCACTTGCAATTCACTGCTCCGTCGAAATATATTTTCCATCTCTGAACTGTTATTGCTTGGATCTCTTCATCTGGAAATTCAAAACTTATACTGATCCCCTTCAACAGGTTGCAATGCCAGAAACTCTGCTACTGCTCGCCCTTTGACCACTTTGGTGGTGAGATACTCAATGTCAAACTCTGTCAGTAATACTAACCATCTGCCCAATTTCCCCACTAGCGAAGGCACTGAATGCAGATATTTCAGAGGATTCTCCTTTGCCACTACCTGGATCCTGTAAGACTGAAAATAATGCTGCAATTTTCTGGAAGCCCATACTACTGCTATACAGATCTTCTCTACTTCTTGATAACGAGCCTCATACAGGAGCATCTTCTTACTCAGATAATAAACTGCGTGTTCTTCCCATTTCTCATCTGCATGTACCATCATTGCCCCCAGTGCTTCTAATTCTATGGCCAAATACAATATCAAAGGTCTGCCCGGTCTCGGAGGTTTCAATACATGCGGCTTTACCAAGTATTCTCTGATCTTGTCAAAGGCTGCTTGACACTGTTCATTCCATCTCACTGGCTGATCTTTTCTCAACAGTTTGAAGATAGGCTCACATACTGACGTCAACTTGGCGATGAACCGACTGATGTACTGAATCTTCCCCAGGAATGCTCTGACTTCCTTCTCAGTCTTCGGTGCTGGCATTTCTGTGATTGCTTTGATCTTTTCAGAGTCTACCTCTATTCCTCCCATTCCCACTGTATGTCCCAGCAATTTTCCTGATGTCACCCCAAACACACATTTCTTGGGATTTAGCCGCAGGTTGTATTTGTCAACTCTCTGAATGAACCTTTCCAGTGCTTCAATATGCCCAACTCTCGTCTCTGATTTCACCATCATTTCATCCACATACACTTCAATCTCTTTGTGCATCAAGTCGTGGAATAGCGTAGTGGCCATCCGCTGATAAGTAGCTCCTGCATTCTTGAGCCCAAACGGCATCACCTTGTAACAATAAGTACCCCACTCGGTAACAAAGGCAGTCTTGTGTTTATCTTCCTCAACTATAAGAACTTGATTGTAACCTGAAAACCCGTCTGCAAATGAATACATAGCAGATAAAGCCGAACTATCAACCAGTACGTCTATATGCGGTAGAGGAAAATCATCTTTCGGGCAAGCCTTGTTGAGATCTCTGTAGTCCACACACATTCTGACCTTCCCGTCTTTCTTCGGCACCGGTACAAGTTTAGCCAACCACTCAGGATACTTTACTACTTCCAAGAACCCCACATCTATCTGTTTCTTAACTTCCTCTCTGACTTTCTCAGCCCATTCTGGTCTCATCCGTCGGAGTTTCTGTTTCACCGGCCTCATATTCGGATAAGTTAGTATTGTGTGCTGGGCAATGTTTCTGTCTCTGTCTGCTCCAGGCATGTCTTCATAGGACCAAGCAAACACTTTGGCATATCTGACCAATACTTCTTCTAATTTCTCCCACTCTTCAGCGGTAACTTCACTTGCAATCAAAATTTCCTTAGGACTCTCAGGTGTACCAAGGTTAAATGCATTTGTTTTGGTGGAGCTGATATCAAATATACTCAAGTCATGCAAGTTAGAGGAAATAGACTCAGGAAAATAAGCGAAATGATTGTCTTTATTGCTAACAAATGCGGGGGTACACTCAAATAAATCAGGAAGATAAATGTCCTCATCTTCTACAAACACTTCTTCCTCTGCAATCAGATTCTTCTCAGGCTCTTTATCCTCTTCAAAAGTCAAGCTCTCCAACTTCATCAGTTCTTCCTCCCAATTCTATTCTTCCTTCTTCACAATTTCTTCCATCATCGGATTCTTACCCAGCATATCCTGGAAAATCTCAAATCCAGGTACCACAATCCAATTAACTTCCACCGGTTCAGGCTCCCCTTGATACCCCGAAGCCTTCACAAAACATTCCATCAGTTTCAGACCTTTCTTCTTAACCTTCGGCTTTTCTTCATCAGATGTGTATCCCAAACCCTTACGTGTAGTCTATCCTCTGAAATCTGGCAATTTTGAACCTTCACCCGGCTCAAACTTCATTTTTTTCATGATCCTAGTCACCCTAGGATCCACCATTCCTCAAAAGATGCTGACACATGAAACCTTGTGAAATGCTGTATCTCCAAGGTAGCCACGACATTATCTATCTCAGCTCGGATGGTAACAATCTCTCCCTCATACGGGAACTTAATCATCTGATGCAAAGTGGAAGGCACGCCCCCAAGTTTGTGAAACCAAGGCCTTCCCAACAATAAAGCGAAAATAGTCGGAATGTCCAACACCGTGAACTCAACTTCGTCTTCTATTGGGCCCACTTTAACCACTGTCAAAAAAGTACCCTCAACT
>SKCR01047584.1:0-52495 GCA_019454045.1 Zanthoxylum bungeanum | reverse complement strand
AGAATCTTCAACTGACGAACCAGAAGCTGCCACGTCAGCCAAACGGGCGTCGCGATGCGAGTTGGGTGTCGCGACGCGCGACCCTTACTGACCCCTATAAATAGAGCGCGAAATCCTAGTTTCAGTTGTACCACTCTCTCTCACTTCTTTGGTGTAAATATGAAGTTTCTCTCTCTAGTTTCTTTTAGTTTTTAGTTTTTAGTTTTGTAATTAATTTTAATTACGTTTTGTAATAATAGTAATTTATTTTTTTACTTTTTACAGTTTTTACTATTCACCATTAGGAGGTAACTTCCCCAGCTATGGTGAAAGGTAATTATTTTACTGTTGCTATTTAGATTAATCTCCCTTAAATATAATATATTCATTATTTAAAATATTGACTTAAAAAGGATACCGCCAGATTGGTCGGTTGGTAATTCATTTTTAATCTGGTTTAAACCTGACTAATCAAGGATACCGCCAGATTGGTCGGTTGGTAATTAAACTTTCTTACCGCCTATATGGCAGGTTCATGGACAAATCTTTTTACCGCCTTAATGGCTGGTTGGATTTAATTTGACTTAATCAGGATACCGCCTATATGGCTGGTTGGTAATGTTATCATAAGTTTATATATTATATTATGGGAGATATCTAAATTAGTAGTAGTAAAAGTAATTCATTTTACCTTAGCATTTTATTTTATTGTAATTTACTTTTCAGTATTTACTTTACCGCATTTTTACTTTAAGTCTTTTATTTTTAAGTTTTTACTAGCCCTAGTTATGTGTTGTAACTAAATTAATTATCTGGGGTTGTGATGACTTTTAATATCACCGTTTATAAGGGTTTAGATTATAGTTTGGGTAATAAAGATTTATTTATTAAGTCTTAATCTTAATACTTTTTCATTAACTGACCATTAATAAAATTGAACTGGGAAACTTAAAATGAACTAGACATATTGATTTTAAGTTTAAGACCTTAGACTCAATAGCCCACGATCTTCCCTGAGGATAGATAACCCTTTAATAGATTTCTTTACAGGATAGACATATACCTGTCGGGCGGGGGTAGCCATAATTGGAACTTAAACTTAATGAATCCAGATAATTTGGTTGACATAGACATATGGTTCAATTGTGTTAAACTGGGTATTTGTGTCTGACCATCGACATAGGCTTACACATAATTTAGTGTTCCAGGTTAATAAATCAATATATTACCCAACTTTAAAATAACCACTTCATCTTTTAAATGATATTGGAAGAAATCACAACCCTAGATAGTTTTTAATATTGAATTTTCTTAAAACCTACTTTCAAATAATTTTATTTACTTGTTTTTAAATTTAGAATCGTCAAACAACCTGTTAGATACTAGTAATCATTTGACCTCATAAAATTAATAGTTTAGATATTAAGTCCTCGTGGGATCGATATTTTTATACTACTTGAACGATACGTGCGCTTGCGTTATACGTGTGTGTTTACGCCGGTCAAGTTTTTGGCGCTGTTGCCGGGGACTTATTTATCTTTCACTATTAGTTTTAAGGTTAGATACGTTACTTGTATCTAATTTCTTTTTGCTTATTGTTTTTGTTTTCTTGTGTTTCAGGTTCTCAGAAACTTCATGAGACGAACCAGAAGCTTTGAACTCCGACCGCTCGACCCGGAAATTGAAAGAACCATCAGACAGTTGAGAAGGGAAAGGCGAGAAGGCCAAGAAGCTTTAGTCAACATGGAACCTGAACCTTTTGAGGTTGCACCACCGATTCCCATTCGAGACAGAACCATTCTGGTGGTTGACAGACTCATTTCCTGTATTGTACTTCCTCCCTTACCAGCAAATGCGTGTGACATCAAAACATGCATTTAGATGATTCAGCAGTCAGTTCAGTTTGGGGGGAATGCAACTGAAGATTTTAATGCCCACATCAGCAACTTCCTGGAAGTTTACGGCACTTTCAATTACAACCGAGAAGCTGAATAAGCAACGAGACTGCGTATTTTTCCATACTCCTTGAAAGACAGAGCCAAAGCTTGGCTACATTCACTACCAGCAGGTTCCATCACAACTTGGAACACTTTAACCACCAAATTTCTTGCAAAGTACTTTCCACTAGCCAGAACTGGAAAACTGAGGAATGACATCACATCCTTTGTACAACAAGACTCAGAAACTCTCTACGAAGCTTGGGAAAGGTACAAAGATTTGCTCCGAAAATGTCCTCACCATGAGATTCCAAAATGGCTTCAAGTCCAAACTTTATATAATAGACTTTCTGGAATAATGAGAACCACAATTGATGCTGCTGCTGGAGGAGCTTTAATGGAAAAAGGAGAAGATCAAGCCTGTGACTTAATTGAAGAAATGGCCAACAACAACTCCTTGTGGCCAATAGAAAGGAGCATGATCCAAAGAATTGCAGGAATTTATGAAGTTGGAGCCAACGCAGCACTGAATTCCAAGCTGGATGTGATTTGCAAAAATCTGGAAATTCTTAACATGAAAGTTAATGGTGGATCCACAAGTTCACCATTTGGAGGAATACCTGAGTCAGAATCTTACAACCAACTTGAAGAGATGGTGAATTATGTCAACAATTTCAATAGATAGGGGAACAATCCATATTCCAACACCTACAACCCAAGGTGGAGGAATCATCCTAATTTTTCATGGGGCAACAATTCAGGGCAAAAGAACAATCCACCACCTGGATTCCAACAGTAGAACTATCCACCACCTGAATTCCAACAATAGAACAAAGGCCAGGAGCAAACAAATGAACCAGGAATAGCTGAAGTGCTGACTCAGTTAAAAAAGTATGATGCTATGTTTCAGAGCCAATCAGCTTCCATCAAAGCACTGGAGAATCAAATCGGACAACTGGCCAAAGCTCAGAGTTACAGACCGCCAGGTACCATTCCTAGCAACACAGAACCAAATCCAATGAACATAGGGAATGAGCAGTGTCATGCCATCATGTTAAAAAACGGTACTGAAATCAACAAAGATGTTGGAGCCAAAACAACTGCTGAGGAAGTTCCAAAAGAAACAGGGCAACTGACGGAGGAAAAAGAAGCAAAGGAAAAAGAACAGATCATTCCACCTCCATATTTTCCTCAGCGTCTTCAGAAGAACAAATTGGACAAGCAGTTTTCTCATTTCCTGAGATCTTCAAAAAGCTGCATATCAACATTCCATTTGCAGAAGCGTTGGAACAAATGCCCAGCTATGCCAAATTTATGAAAGACATTCTTTCACGAAAGCGGAGATTGAGAGATTACGAGACAGTAGCATTATCAGAAGAATGAAGCGCTATCATTCAGAGGAAACTTCCCCCAAAGTTGAAAGATCCTGGCAGTTTCATTGTTCCATGCACCATAGGAGAACATGACTTTGGTAAGGCTTTGTGTGATTTAGGTGCAAGTGTTAACTTGATGCCTTTTTCGATTTTCAGGAAACTGCAGATTGGAGAAACAATGCCATCTCACTACAACTTGCTGATAGAACGCTCGTATTTCTAAGAGGTGTAGTTGAAGATGTGTTAGTCAAGGTTGACAAATTCATTTTCCCAGCAGATTTTATTGTCCTTGATATGGAGGAAGACGCAGACGTGCCAATCATCCTCGGGAGACCATTCTTGGCTACAGGTCGAACCATTATTGATGTACAAAAATGAGAATTAACCATGAGGGTACATGACCAAGAAGTAACATTCAATGTTTTCAAGGCCATGAATTTCCCAGATGATGAAAAGAATGAGGAATGTTTCAGACTTGATGTGATACACAGTACCATTCAGAACTCCAATGCAATGCAAAGTTCTACTAACAAACTTAAAGCATGTCAATTACCTGTGGAGCCTGAAGATAAAGCGCACTGCGTACTGAAGAAGCCTATTCTTGCACTACAAGCAACAGAAGAGAAAAAGTTCCACCAGCTCAACGAATTGGAGGAATTTCACATACAACCTTTTGAGGATGCCAAATTGTACAAAGAAAAGGGCAAGAAAAGACATGATGAGAAGTTAGTGCGCATACAACTGGAACCAAGGCAGAAGGTACTGTTAAACAAATCAAGGGTGAAATTCTTCCCATGGAAGCCAAAATCACGGTGGTCAGGTCCATTTGTGATCACCAAAGTTTTACCAGATAGAGCCGTTGAGATACATGATCCTGACTCCAACAAAACATTCAAGGTTAAAAACAAGCGTGTCAAGCACTACTGGGGAGAATCATTTGAGCGACAAAAAGAAAGTGTTACACTTTCAGATCCAGCCTAACGTTTGAAAAGTCACGTCTAGCTGTCGATGTTAAACTTAGCGCTCGTAGGGAGGCAACCCATGCAATTTTTGTATATATTGTGATTTGGTGTGTTTTATTTTGGTGTGTTTAATTTTTGCAGGTTTAGTCATTTCAAGATGGAAGAAGCTCTCGCAAATCTTCACAAGCAATTTCCTTCTCTCCCTCAAAAATCTCTGATGAAATTCTACAAAGCTCGCTTGGAACGAATGAGATTACTGATGATCAAATGTATTCCTACTGACATTCGTTGGTTAATTGAAACACGGGTTCGATTGGCAGGTGAGTCTTCTGACTCTTTTATTTCACATCTGCCTGGTTTAGGAAAGAGCACATATGCTAAAAAGAGAAGAGCCAAAAGAATGTGTGTTTGTTATAAATGTGCTCGTATGTTTTGTAATACTCGTTGTCGTTCTTTAGGGATGGTGTCTGATAACCGCGAAGATAAGATTAATTTCATTAGGGATGGCTTGAGTAAGGAGTCTTTGGATGACATATCTAAAACTCTTGAGACGCATCCCAGTGGATGTGTGTATCATGAAATTCGTATGTTATATGTACAATTCCAAAAGGAAAGACAACTGTTAAGTCTCGGGAATCTGACTCAAAAAGACCATGTTTGCCAATTTATAAAAAAATTGGATGGGAAGCTTGTCTCTGACGCATAGACATCAATCAAGCCGTTACTTTTCTTGTAAATATTATATCTCTTTGTCTTTTCCTAATAATTGTAATTTGTTTTGTTGTTTTCTTTTATTTTCTCCGACAGGATCCAGACCTTTTTTACTATCACGATTTGTTTTACTATTTAACTAATAATTGTCATTTGGCAGGTACTAGTGCTATTATTTTACTCACCCTTTTCAGGTATTATAAATTCAACTCATCATTGCACTTTTGAAGACATCCAGAGTAAAACATGGAAGCCACTTCAAGAAGACGAGTTGAAAACATCTATGTGTTTTGCGGTAATAGTGTTAGTACTAAACCACAATACGTAGAAGCAGCACAAGAATTGGGTCGAGTTTTAGCTGCAAGGAATATGCACTTAGTATATGGCGGAGACAATCTTGGACTTATGGGGATCGTTTCAAAGGCCGTACAGGAAGGAGGCAGTCACGTTTTGGGAATCATCCCAAAACCCTTGGCAGAGGCAAATCTTATTGGATCATCAAACAGAGAGGAACTGATCGTGCCAGGTATGTCTGAACGACTGGTAGAAATGATTAACCGTTCTGATGCTTTTATTGCTTTGCCAGGTGGCTTGGGCACATTGGAGGAATTTTTATAGTGCTATTTTGGGCGAACTTAAACATACACCAGAAACCAATTGGGCTGTTTAACATTGATGGATTTTATGATTTTCTTTGTGTGTTTCTTGATGATGCTCGGAGAAATGGGTTCGTGTCAAAACCTTTAAAAGAACTCATCTTTACTGCCAGAACTGCTCCGGATCTAATAGACCAAATCTTAGCATATGAACCACAAGTTGACCCTATCCTTTCAAAGATAAATTGGTCTGAGGACGATCGTGGTAAGAGGCGTCGTGTTAATCTGGATCTTAACCTTTAACTTTTCGTGTAAGAATTTCAGCTAACCAGGTACTATCTTCTAAACTATTCTTCTACTGTTTAAGACATTGGAGACAATGTCTCATTTAGGTTTGAGGGAGGGAATTAGTTGATTAGTATCTTCTTTTTAGTTGTGTGTTGTTTAATTTTTAGTTCAAAATTTTTCAAAAAATACAAAAAAAATTGAAAATTTTTCAAAAATTACAAAATAAATTTTATGTTTTTGTGTTTTTATTTTGACTAAAAAGGTGAAATTGGTAAGAGATTGATGAGTAAGGAGTTTACACTCCTGAGACGTATCTCAAACCTATTTCGAAACAAGTTAATTTTTGTTTATTTCCTTTTGAATTATTTAATTTGTGAATTCTCCATAAAATTGACTAAAATGGATCTTCATATGCTCAGTTGAGAGGTATTATCAACATGCATAGTAACATACGGACATAAGCTAAAATTGAAAAGTTTGTAATATTCAGTGCTCTAATTTAATTGGGAGGAAGCATCTATGAGAATTGATGGAGTAAAAAAAAAACATATGAGATTCGAGTTATTAAGTCTGTAAGGTTGTTTTAACACCTAGTGCCCTAAAGCCAACTGGTTTGGGAGTCACTGGCCCAAATCTCGCTACATGGATCAAAGATGCTGCAAAAATATATATATCTGAAGTCTGAGTAATTAAGTCCGTAGGGGTGTCTTAACACATGGTGCCCTAAAGCCAACTGGTTGGGAGCCACCGACCCAACACTCGCTATATAGAAGGAGATATTGTATAAAAAAAAAATCAAAAATCAAAGAAAAAATCAGAAAAATGAAAAAAAATGAAAAAAAAATGTATTCCATTGCTACAAAAATGTGTGAAATCTGATAGAACTTTAGGACAAAAATATTACTCTCTTATCAACTGCACTTATGACTGTTGTGGGCAAAAATGAGTTGTTTAATATTTTGTTGGCTGTGTATATGAAGAATGGTAAAAATAATCGGAGAATTTACTTATTCAGTAATTTAGAAAGAAACAAAACAACTAGTAACTTGGAGTAGAAATTTCACCTGATTAGTCACTAACTTCTTTATTCTCTTTTCGCTTGTCTTTTTGCTTTTGTGTGCATTAGTTTCACTACATTTTTACTTTTGTAAAATGTTTGTGGGTATCATTGCTGTAAACCATCACGAGACTACAACTCGTCCACTAGGGACACCTATGGGTTTAAAGGCTTGTTGCATACGCTAAATGCAACCGTGATCCCTACGAAAGTGGCTTAATTAAATTTTATTATTTTGTGTATCCCTACGAAAGTGGCTTAGTTAAATTTTATTATTTGTGTTTTGCTCGAGGACTAGCAAAATGTTAGGTTTGGGGGTGTGATGAGTGGTAATTATATCACTATTTCCCAATCATTTAACCTAATATTTTGTATAGTTTCTTGAGTTTTGTGAATATTTTAATGTGTTTTGTGTTATTTTGAAGATAAATAAAGTTTCTGGACATTCTGAAGGTGATTTGGACCAAAACAGTGAAAATTGGAAAAATGGCATTGTGGGATTTTCCGCGTCGCAACGCAAAGACCTTCGGCGTCGCGACGCCTAACGTGCGCCGAACAGTGCTAACGTGCGCCGGGTCCACAAGTCAAAATCTGAGAAAAGTTTGACTTTGCTAACGTGCGCCATGACAAGTGTCACCATCACAACCGATCTGCTAACATGCGACGTGCCACGTGTCATCATCCTACAGTGCCGACAGTCACCATCGCCACGTGTCACTCCACGTCATTGCCGCGTCATCAACCACATCACCAGGTTGACCGAGTCAAACAGCCACGTCACTGCCACGTCATCATTAGCCAATCAGGAAGTGCCACGTGTCACAATTCTATGGTGCCGACAGTCACTCTGCCACGTCACCGCCACATCAGCATCAATTATTGGCTCTCTTATCCCTATCTGACACGTGGCGGATAAGAATCTAGCCGACCAATCAGAAGCCGCCACGTGTCACAATAATTGAGCCCCAACCACCTTGCCACGTGTCACTTTATCACCTTATCCAGAATCTTCAACCGACGAACCAAAAGCTGCCACGTCGACAAAACGGGCGTCGCGATGCGCGACCCTTACTGACCCCTATAAATAGAGCGCGAAATCCCAGTTTCAGTTGTACTACTCTATCTCACTTCTTTGGTGTAAAGAGGGAGTTTCTCTCTCTAGTTTCTTTTAGTTTTTAGTTTTTAGTTTTGTAATTAATTTTAATTACGTTTTGTAATAATATTAATTTACTTTTTTACTTTTTACAGTTTTTACTATTCACCATGAGGAGGTAACTTCCCCAGCTAGGGTGAAAGGTAATTATTTTACTATTGCTATTTAGATTAATCTCCCTTAAATATAATATATTCACTATTTAAAATATTGACTTAAAAAGGATACCGCCCGATTGGTCGGTTGGTAATTCATTTTTAATCTGGTTTAAACCTGACTAATCAAGGATACCGCCAGATTGGTCGGTTGGTAATTAAACTCTCTTACCGCCTATATGGCAGGTTCATGGACAAATCTTTTTACCCCCTTAAAGGCTGGTTTGGTTTGAGAGGTAAAAAATCTGAACCGTAAAATATGGTTTAGTTCGGTTTTTAGCAAAAACCGAACCAAATCGAACCGCTCCCACCCCTACCTGTCGGGCGAGGGTAGCCATAATTGGAACTTAAACTTAATGAATCCAGATAATTTGGTTGACATAGACATATGGTTCAATTGGGTTAAACTGGGTATTTGTGTCTGACCATCGAGAGAGGCTTACACATAATTTAGTGTTCCAGGTTAATAAATCAATATATTACCCAACTTTAAAATAACCACTTCATCTTTTAAATGATATTGGAAGAAATCACAACCATAAATAGTTTTTAATATTGAATTTTCTTAAAACCTACTTTCGAATAATTTTATTTACTTGTTTTTAATTTAGAATCGTCACCATTTCAAATCAATCAAACAACCTGTTAGATACTAGTAATCATTTGACCTCATAAAAATTAATAGTTTAGATATTAAGTCCTCGTGGGATCGATATTTTTATACTACTTGAACGATATGTGCGCTTGCGTTATACGTGTGTGTTTACGCCGGTCACAAACTCCAGAGCCATTCCAAAATGAACTCTTCAAACTAAGAAATCACAATGGATCTCTTATCTGAAGATATGTGGTGTGATCTCATATCAGACCATCCTTTACCATATGGAATAAGCATCCAATACTTAAGTGATAAAATCTCATAAAATAATGTTCTAAGTTATTTACTTAACCGAATATTTTTCTTAATGTTTATCTATACGTTAATGACACTACTAGTCGTTTTAAAATATGTAACAACTGTTTACAAAGAACAAGTAACTATCAAACAATCGCAAGTTCTGATATCAAAGATCGAAACAATCATTCAACAATATTTTAAATAACTAGACGTGAGATCTAATATCCAATATCTACAGTTGTCGTATTGTGAAAATCAGTATTTTCTATACACAACTATACACATATTCTTTCTTTAGCTTTATTATTTACAAGATTTGCAAATAATCGAAAAATAAATAGTGTCTGACACGTGACCTCTGAATGTCATTAAAGCCAAGAAACGTCATTATTAGATAAACAAATACCCAATGTGGTTTTCTTAATGCCAATGAAGAATCTCAAGACATGAACCAATTCATGTCAATCTTTACTGCATAAGAAACTATTCTGTCTAGAATGATTATATCATTATCTTTTCTAATCTAGAACCTATTTTAGAAATCCACAACCATAATTGAAGTCAGAAAACATATATAATATGCATGCAGTTGATAAAAGTTTAATTCTATCAAACTGATAGAATAAGGAACAACATGAGCAACAATTTACATAATATTACACATCGAATAAGTTAAGGATTTTTAACCTAGCAGTGTCTCCCACTACTTTACGTAATACCGTAATCCCCAACGGAAACAAGAATTCAATAATTAAATTGAATTCCATAATGGGAAGTGGACCCCATGAATATATTTCGACTCACGGCTTTGGCATGTTCTCACCTACGTATATTCATTAGGTAGACAACTCATTGTCAATCACACTCATTGTGACTCCTGGGTTCGGTCCTGATCGTTTCTCGTTATGACAACTTTGACACGTTCACAATGAGGCATATCAAGGTTAAACTTGTCAATGACAAACTCAAGCTACCGATGTGGTCCTGATAGCTTTGGCACGTTCATGATTTCCATTTTCACTTGAATTTGTCTCTTATCATATAAGTTCTACCAGCGCAAAAGAACTACATTCAACCATAATTGCACAGCTTTGGCACGTTACAGACATAACATCATGAAAAAATTTACATCTATATTGACAAGGCGGACGAAGAAACAAGTATTCCTAATACTAGTCACATTCTTAAAACCTTATTTAAACGAAGATATTCCAACAAAGATGCTTTTACTTTATTTCATCAAATTAAATAAACACATGCATGTATTAAGTAATGATTAAATTAAACATTGAATTTTAAAGGGCTAATCATATCGGGCGTCCAGGATCAGACTCTCTCTGATACCATTTTTGTTGGGGTCAAATCAAGGAGGCGCATCGGAAGAAGCGTTGTTCGGGCGAAATCCTAGTTTAAAATTTTAAACTTACGAATAAATTATTTAATATCCAATATTAATAATTTATTCATATTTCACCTAAACATATTTATTCAATATCATATAACGACATAAATAATATAGAAACATCGTGAAACTTTTGCGAAAATATTTTTCCGTAAAATAGCATAAAACGCTTTTCCGGCCAAACCGATCGACCAATGCTCATGGGGACTGCCCAGGTCAGCCCCAAAAATATTTGGACAGTTCGTGGGCTGCCCGAACAGTGCCCAGTTCACTGTTTGGGCAGCTGTTACCCGGTAACGTCATTTTTCACCATTTTCGTGTATTTTCATTCCGAAATAATTTCCGATAAATGATTTTTTTGGGCAATTAAAATAAACCAATTAATTATAATTACTCAATAAATAAAAACTAAATTTTTTATCTGAAAAATCAGATTTATCAATAATTGCTATGAGACCCCTAAAATTACAAATTAATCATTTTGGTCCTTAAATATTCAAATACATATTTAATTGATTCCAAATAAATCCCAAAATAATTTATACAATTTGCAAAATAAACCAGAAACTTTTCCAGAATTCTGAAACTGCTAGTATTTTTCCAGAATTATGAAAACAGCCCAGATTTTCTATTAATTGTAATTTGGCCCAATTTGTTCAAAATACATCAAAATCAAATCCAATCAATCCCAAATTTGACATACATCAAATATACATCAAATTATAACATATATATGAAAATCCCCAGAATTTGAATGGGTTAAGAACCCTAATTTCACAAATTACTCAAATTAGACAATTTACATTAAATTGACAAAATTCAATACTTTAATCATCCAATTACCACACCAATCAAGTCTCACCATCATTAAATTAATCAAGAATAATTCTAGGTTAATTATGAATGGCTAACTAACTCTAGAATGGTAACTTTAATTTTCTAATTAATTAAATAATCATAATTACACCTAATTAGCTTAATTAATTAAACATACATGCTAAACACCTTCAAACAAGTTTCCAACACAATAATTCACATAATTAAACATTAAAGAAAATTCTAAGCTACACAAGTTGAAGCATAGAATAATAGAAATAATTTCTTAGTTGAAGAAAATTGGAAATAACTTACAAAACTCCAAGTTTCCAAGTTTTTCTCCATTTGTTCTTCACCAATTTCTCTCAATTTTAAGTTAGTGAATTTTTGAAAACCTTGTATCAATCGAAAAATGAAACAAAAATATTTATATGTAATTTCACGTTGTTGCCGTGAGCAACATAAATACAATAAATAAAATTTTCATTTGTCTCATTTCTATTGGAACACTTTCACTTAGTTTAAAGATAACAATTATCAAAAATAAAGTAAACTTACAAGTGTATCCAATAAACACATGCCATTTCCAAGCTGTAATAAAGCAAATCATTAATAAAGATATTTGTAACTTTAATTATTTTAATCATATAACATTTATATAATTAAATAATTAAATACAAATATTTTAAATATATGTATTATATTTACATTAAATATCACAAATACATATAATAATGATATATGTCAACTATTACAATTTGATATTTTATTAATGCGTATTTAATAAAATCAAGTATTAAATAAAATACACATTAATTTTGGAAATGACCGTGAGGTCCCGATCGCATGTAATTTTCGTTTAACCATTAAACGAGTTATAAATAATCAGTATTATTCATAACAGTTGCCCTAGTACTATACGAATATATTTCATTAGTGAGTCTCTCTAGATTCAGGCATATCCGTCACGAAATCCAATTTCGTGTCCATAATTCACCCACCCGTAAATTATGACCACCACGGATAAACTCGCTGAATCATACAGGTCGATGTCACTGCATACGTATAATCCCTCCGTCACAGGTATCCGAATTATCTCAGAGATATAGATATAAACGTCAAATCTCTATAGGAATAATCACGTCGATGTATCTATTAGCAATCTCTAAATAACATTCGGAACTCACATCCGAAGTATACTATAGCCATAGATTTAACAGATTGCTAATCAATTATGGACTACCTATGTTCAGTACACAGAACTGACGGATCCTTTCTTGATACTCACAAGATATCATGAGCATGAGTCCACACCCAACAAACAGGCAGAGGTCTGATCTAAATAGATCGGTGACGTGACTGCCATCTAAGTGTGGAGGATAACTCATATATATCCACAGTGGTATCTCAAGTCAAAGAATCACTATGCTACTCAACTCGAGAAGATTCCTATTGACGTTGGTGTACCATCTATTAGGAAATCTTTGGTGAGTCGTTCAGTGTTTATCAAATAAATACCTACATGTCTGTATGAGTCTCCCAAGACTCATGGTTCATTGGAATAAACCATCGGACCAAGTCTGATATACGACATGTACTGGTCTCAGGGAATTTACTAACCGACCCGTGTCAGTAAATCTTGATTAGGAACTTAATTTAAGCATATACAATTTATAGTGACACTTCCCATTGTCAATTACAAATTATGTTACAACTGTGCACTACGTTGTAAATCCTGGGGTCTTTGTCTAATATATATACATATCACTAAATCAGATTTAGTTTCAATCTAATCGAAATTAGATCGAATACGTATATAAAAGATAAGAGGTGCTACCATTAAATTAGTAATATCATGAAAAATGTATTGCTCATATTCATGAATCAGACATAAATACGATCCGGATTGGCGCTCAGAGCACCAACCCTAATATGATGGCAGTCACGTCACCGATCTATTTAGATCAGACCTCCGTTTGTTCATTGAGTGTGGACTGATGCTCATGATATCCTATGCGTATCAAGATAGAATCTTTCAGTCCTGTGTACATTGCATAGGCATCATACACGTGTTTGCGATCTAGTAAATCCATGGACGTAGTATAACTTCGGAAATCAGTTCCGAGTGTTATTTAGAGATAGTAAATTTGAAAGTCGAATATATTATACCGAAAGGATTTGACGTTCTTATCTATATCCCAGGTATTATATGGATAACATGTGACAGAGGGATTATACGTATGTAATGACCTCGACTTGCATAGTTTAGTGAGATTATCTGTGGTCGTCATAATTCATGAGTGGGTGAATTATGGAAATTAAATTAGATTTCGTGACGGATAAACTTAAACTTAGATAGTCCCACAGTATGAAGTGTACTCATTGAGTATTTGGGCAACACGTTATGAATAATACAGATTATTCATAATACTTCATCGGATTAAATGAGTTAATTCGAATCGTTTAAACGGTTAAACGAGAACACATACTTCAGGGGATTTTGATCAATCATAATTATTGTGTATTTGTATTTGATACATAATTTGATTAGATACACATTAATTAATTGTCAAATGAGATTTTGACATATGCCATTAATATATGTATTTGTTATTTAATGTAAAAAAAAATACATATATAATAATAATTATTATATTAATTAATTATTTAGATATTTAAATATTAAAATTTAAGTAGTTAAATAATATCCATATTACATAAATGTTATGAAATATGTTTAATTATTATTGATACATGTGGCATAATTTAATTAAGCTTAAGTGTGCAAATTTGATTTGTCAAACTTAGAGCTTATCTTATCTTGTTTTTAATTTAATGAAATTAAAATATAAAAATGACTAAATTGTCCTTGTAGAGTCGGCAATGGGGATTTTTAAAGTGAAAAAAATTTTCATTTCCCTTCTAACCACCTCCATGGCCGAAAACTTCAAAGAAAAAAGATCTCAAATCATACTTGATGATTCAAGGAATAAAATGAAGGAAAAATCAAGAAAAAGCTTTAGGAAAATTAGAGATTAAATGTAATCTTCAATCCCCTTAAGCTTTGAAAGCATGTTTCATGTTATTGATTATCTAGTTTGATCTAGGGTTTCTTATTTTCTATAAATTTGGGGCTTTTGGTTTTGGAGGATGGATTTGGAAGTGTTAAGCATGTGTGAAGTAGAATTGTATAATATTATTGTAATATTTATTCAATTTGGTCATTTGATGATAAGTTGTCATTCTAGAGTGTTATGACCACTCTTGTAATGCCTAGAATTGTTCTTGGGTGGTTCATTTGTGGTGACTTTGATTGGTATTAAGATTAATTAGATTAATGTTGGAAAATTGGATTTTAAGCATGAAAAATTGATATTTTTACTTCTGGATCAGATCTGGAAATAATGTTCATATGGTGATGAAGATAATGTCATATAAATGTATTGGATGTGTTTTCGGTGTTGGAACAATTGCCGTAAATTGTTTCAGAGTTGAAATAAGTAAAAACGGTGAAAAACAGCGTTACTAGATAACTTTTGAGCCAACCGGGAGACGGCTGCCCAAATACAATTGGGGCTGACCTGGGCAACCCTCATGTGTATTGGGTGGTCGGTTCGGTCAAAAACGCATTTTATGCCATTTTACGGAAAAAAACTTTTTCGTAAAAGTTTCGCGATGTTTCTTAACTATTTATGTCGTTATTTGATATTAAATAAATATGTTTAGGTGAAATATGAATGAATTATTCATATTGGATATTGAATAATTCATTCGATAATTTAAAAAGTTTTAAAATTTCGATTTCGCCCGAACAGCGCTTCCGCCGTGCCCTTTGCCCAAAACCCCAACACATATATATCATTATACAACACATATAAAAAAAGCCCCAATTTTGGTTTAGGTTAAGAACCCTAATTTCTCAAATTAGTCAAATTAATAAAATTAACCAAAATTAACCAAATTCAACACTTTAATTTAATCTCTACAACACCAAACAAGTCTCACAACTTTGAAACAACTCAAGAACAATTCTAGGTCATCAATGAGTGGCCTAAAAAATCTAGAATGGCAACAAGATCATCAAATGATCCAAAGTGTGCTTATACACCATTTTATAAGCATAATTTGTTAAACACACATGCATACATCTTTCATTCATGCTTCCAACCATCATAACACAAACACAATAGAGTAGAAAAACATAAGAATAACATATGTTGTAACCAAGAACAAAAGAACAATTTTCCTTCTAATAGAAAGTTGGAAATACTTACTAAATTCCAAACTTTATTGCATTTCTTCTTGGTTTCTTCTTCTTTTTTTTCCTCTCAAATCTCCTTTTGTTTATGTTTTGGTGGCTTCAACAAGTGTGTAGCAAAATGAAAAAAATAAAACCTTTTATACTTAGGTCAATGGCCGAATTTAGTAAGGAAAAAAAAAGATATTTTGCTTTTTAACAAATTAAAGAAGTAAAAATCAAAATGACTACCATTTCCATAAATGCAAAATGTCAAACATTTACACTTAATCATTTCCTTTAATAAATATCAACTTAGATATTTTATATTTTTAATTACTTTAATTATTTAACAATTAAATAATTAAATAATTATTTAAATACAAATATCCAAATATATGTATTATATTTACTTTAAATAATCCAAATACATATATTAATGATATATGTCAAATATCATAATTTGACAATTAATTAATATGTATTTAATAAAATCAAGTTTTAGGAAATGACCAAAAGGCCTCTTATGCATGTATCTTTCGTTTAACCGTTAAACGATTTATAAATAATCAGTATTATTCATAAAAGTTGTCCTAGTGCTCTACGAGTATATTTCATTAGTGAGACTCTCTAAGTTCAGGTATATCCATCATGAAACCCACCTGTAAATTATGACGACCACTGATAAACTCGATGAACGATACATGTCGAGGTCATCACATACGTATAATCCCTCCGTCACAGGTATTCAGATTATTCCAGAGATATAGATATTAATGTCAAATCTCTATATGTATAATCTCGTCGACGAATCTATTAGCAATCTTATAATAACACTTAGAACTCAATTTTACAGTGTACCACCGATCCATGGATTTAACGGATTGCTAATCCCATAATGAATACTTATGCCATGTACACAAGACTGACGGATCCTATCTTGATACACATAGGATATCATGAGCATGAGTCCACACCCAACGAACAAGCGGAGGTCTGATATTAATAGATCAGTGATGTGACTGCCATCTAAGTGTGGAGGATAACTCATATATCCACAGTGGTATTTCAAGTCAAAGAATCACTATGCTACTCAATTCGAGAAGATTCCTATTAACGTTAGTGTATCATCTATTAGGTAATCTTCACTGAGTCGTTCAGTGTTTATCAAATAAACACCTACAAGTCTATACGAGTCTTCCGAGACTTATGGTTCATTGGGATAAACTATCAGACCAAGTCCGATATACGACATATATTGTACATTATATATTATCGGGTCTTTGTCCAATATATATATATATCTAATGAATTAGATCAAATATATATAATAAAAGACAAGTGTTGCAACCATAAATAAGTAATATTATGGAAAAAAGTATTGCTTGTATTCATGAATCAGACTAAATACGATACGGGTTGGTGCTCCGAGCACCAACCCTAACAATTTCTCCCACTTGCTCTAGTGCCAATCCATCATATGCACATCTAAATGTGTATCACATACGCCTTGCCCTCAAGAACTCACCTAGCGCTCAAGAGGTAGGAACCAACGAGTAGGTCCGTTATAACATTTGAGTTTGTCCAACAAACCCAATTGTTTCCCTTAGTCAGCATCATTCATATTTTTGTAAAAACTAAGTTCTACGTCAATATGACTAAGATGTCTCATCAACATTGTGCTGCAGCTACTAAACTGTCCAAGTATTTACGGATCAAATCCAAAATACTCTCATAGTAGAATCATCTGTGACACTCCCACTGCATCTTTTCTGACTCCTTATGACGTAGACCGTGTAACGTTATAATTAGACTTGAAACTAATCTGACCCTAATAGTTGCAGACTTTATTCTCCATCAATAAGAAACTTGTTCTTAATATCTCAAAGATAATAAAGAACATGTTTCAAGACTCATCGCATGGTCTACAACATATCAAAATAGCTCGTATCAATTACGATTAAATTGATATCTCTAATCACACTTAATATAATATTCATTATGTCATCATCTTATGATGCATAAGATTGACTAGATATTCTAATCAATTTCTCTTTCGACAAAGGAATCATCATTTACGAAAGATGGATATTATATACAATAGACACACTAATTTTCAAACAGTTATACTAACTGTCACACATATAGTCTCATTGTGTCCTTTATTATATCATATCTAATATACGACTGATGGGATCATCTCTCAAGTCTCTTAGTTTATATCATATATAAAACTTTATATCGAATATAATAGAGACCATTCCCACTGCTTTCACGGAGAAAATAAGACTCAGGTAAACCTTTTACCTCACAAATATCTCATTGTTACGTTAATAATGATAATGTCATTATGATGTAAAATACTAGAAAGAAATTTATACGCTCCCACTAACCTTTCTATCTCATATATATTCTCTATGCTTTGATAAAATCAGACAATCTGACTGATATCAAAATTAGAAAACATAAATTTCCAGAAAGATCATACAAGTCTACAATAGGCTATATAAGTTATTATATCAAACTGCAATCTTAGCAGAATACAAACTCCAGGGCTATTCTAAAACCAACTCTAGGGCCATTCTAAAACCAACTCTTCAAACCAAGAAATCACAATGGATCTCTTATCTGAAGAAACCATTCAGAAACGCCACTTTGTATTTCTAGCTAAAATACACAGTCTAATATTAACATTAACCAACAAATCTTTAATTGTTCAATAAGTGCGACTAGAGACAAGTTTCCTCATAATTTACAATAGATTGCTGAGTATAACTATTTTCACTGTCATACTATAAAGGTTAAACCTTTAATAAGCTCACTTAGTTTTTGCTGCGCAAACCATTTCCACATTTTATGAACGATTCATAATGAAAGCTCAATCAAGTTCCAAACTTGATCGTAGTAAGCTATGAACAATATTAGATCTATGGTTTAATGCTAATTTCCGGAATCGATATCAAATATCGTTCACACTATAAGTTATAGGATAACTTTCTTCGATAAGAAAACAACAGAACCATTAAATATCAAATACTTCACAAAAAATTCTGACATCCTATTGGACTTATATGGAAGATGTCTAAGGGTCGTTTCATCTTATTAATTACGTAGTTCCATTTGTAGTTTATCATTCTCACAATTGACTTCAATAAGTCAAGTCTTTTATACAATTGTCAACATCTCATGTTACACGCTAAGTAATAAAATAATTTCATTACTCGGGATCGTAGAAATGATATTCTATCAAATAGAATATAATATTCTAATAAATAGAATAAATGATAAATTTTTACTTGTACCTCCGAGACGCAAGTACTTTCAATTATTTAACCATTATACAAAAGAAAGATTCAAATCTTAAACATTTCAAGATTCAAATTTTCTAGTTGTACATATCATATACGTAACTGTAGAAACTAATGAAACCTTAATTAAATGGATGAATTAGTATTTTTGGAGCATATCCCCAAGAGGATTGAAACTAATTCGATAACACTCAATATCAAGCGAATTAAATCGTATAAAATTCGATTTCTCCCACTATACAATTCTATCACGATGGAATAACAGAAGAATAATATTGAGTAAGAATCATATTCATTCAATAACCTTAGAACTAATTGCCATAAATTCATATATTTAATCATATCAAACATCTTTGAACAATTTAAAGATTCATGATGAATTTTAAAGATACAGTTTTCAAAACTTCAGATCGAATATATTTGAACCAGTCAAAATATTCTATCCGCGTTATCTGAAACACGTAACTAAGTCACGATGATTCATTGACTAAGTTACGAAGTAAAGAAAACTACCTTAAGCAATTTACAACTCATTAAAGTACATACATCAACTGTATCAGTTTAATAAATTTTCTGGTCCAAAGACAATCATCGGTTAAATGAGATTTAATCACCTTCTCGAATACAATATTCATTAAATGGATAAGGATATATGGTGTGATCTAGTATCAGACCATCCTTTACCATATAGAATAAGCATATAATACTTAAGTGATAAAATCTCATAAAATATTGTTCTAAGTTATTTACTTAACCGGATATTTTTCTTAATATTTATCTATTCGTTAATGACACTAATAGTCGTATTAAAAAATGTAATAACTGTTTACAAAGAATAAGTAACTATCCAATAGTCACAAGTTCTGATATCAAATATCAAAACAATCATTCAATAATATTTTAAATAACTAGACGGGAGATCTGGTATCCAATACTTATAGTTGTCGTGTTGTGAGAATCAATATTTTCTACACACAACTATACGCATCTCTTTTCTTTAACTTTATAATTTGCCTTCAACTATTTACAACAATTACAAATAATTGAAAGGCAAATAGTGTCAGACATGTGACCTCTAAATGTCACTAAAGCCAAGAAACGTCATTATCAGATAAACAAATATTTTTTAATGGATTTTTCTTAATGTAATGCCAGTGAAGAATCTCGAGACATGAACCAATTCATGTCAATTTTTACTGCATAAGAAACTATTCTCTCTAGAATGAGTATATTATAGTCTATTCTAATCAAGAACATATTCTAGAAATCTGCAACCATAAGTGAAGTCAGAAAATATATATATATATATATATATAATATGCATGCAGTGGATAAAAGTTAAATTTTATCGAAATAATAGAATAAGGAAAAAACATAAGCGACAATTTTCATAACATTACACACTGCATTAATAATGGATTTTTAACATATCAGTGTCTCCCACAACTTTACGTAATACCGTAATCTCCAACAGAAAATGAGAATTCAATAATTAAATCGAATTTCATAATGAGAAGTGGACCTCATGAATATATTTCGACTCACAACTTTGACACGTTCTCGCCTACGTATATTTACGGGTAGACAACTCATTGTCAATCGCACTCGTTGTGACTCCTGATTTTATCCTGACTGTTTCTTATTGTGACAGTTTTAGGAAGCGTATCAAGGCTTCACTTGTCAATCACAAACTCAAGCTACCGATGTAATCTTGACAGATTTGGCACGTTCAGGATTTCCACTTTCACTTGAATTTGTCTTTTATCATATAAGTCTACCAGCGAAAATGAACTACCTTCAACCATAATTGCATTGCTTTGGCACGATACAACTATAGCATCATGAAATCATTCACATCCGTATTGACAAGGTGGACGAAGAAACAAATATTCCTAATACTAGTCACTTTATTAAACCTTATTTAACGGGGATTTTCCTAAAAGATGTAATTTACTTTATTTAATCAAATTAAATAAATGCATGCATGTAAAAAGTAAAGATTAGATTAAATATAAAATTTAAAGGGCTAATCATATCATGGGTTCAGAATCAGACTCTTTCTGATACCATTTTGTTGGGTTTTATCAGGGCGGCGCAGCGGAAGAAGCGCGGTTCAGACGAAATCGTAGTTTAAAATTTTTATACTTACGAATAAATTATTCAATATCCAATATTAATAATTTATTCATATTTCACCTAAACATATTTATTCAATATCAAATAACGACATAAATAATATAGAAACACTGAGAAACTTTTACGAAAACGTTTTTCAGCAAAATAGCATAAAACGCGTTTCCGACCGACCAATGCACATGGAGGCTGCCCAGGTCAGCCCCAAAAAAATTTTGACAGTTCATGGGCTACCCGAACAGTGACCAACTCACTGTTTGGACAGCCGTTACCCGGTAACACCGTTTTCACCGTTTTCGTATATTTTCACTCCGAAGCAATTTCCGGTAATTATTTTTCTTGAGAAATTAAAATAAACTAATTTATTATAATTACTTAATAAATAAAAACAGATTTTTAATCCAAAAATCAGATTTATCACTAATTGTCGTGAGACCCCAATACTTTGCATTTTGATCATTTTAGTCATAACTTGTCAAATACAAATATAAGTGATTTCAAATCATTACCAAAATGATTTATACATGTCTTATACATGAAAATACAAATTGTAACTCAAAACCCACAATTTCCCTAAATTGCCGAGAGTTGCTACAACTTTCCAAATTTTGCATCTTGGTCCAAAATTGTTCAGAACAATATTAGATGATATCCAATCAACACCAAATTAAATGCACATCATATATAAATCATTATACAACACATATATGAAAAGCCCAAATTTTGGTTTAGGTTAAGAACCATAATTTACAAATTAACCAAATTCAACACTTTAATTTAATCTCTACAACACCAAACAAGTCTCACCACTTTGAAACAACTCAAGAACAATTCTATGTCATCAATGAGTGGCCTAACAACTCTAGAATGACAACAAGATCATCACATGATTAAAAGTGTGCTTATACAGTATTTATAAGCGTACTTTGTTAAACACACATGCATACATCTTTCATTCATGCTTCCAACCATCATTACACAAACACAAGAGAGTAGAAAAAACTTAAGAATAACATATGTTGTAACCAAGAACAAAAAGAACAATTTTCCTTCTAATAGAAAGTTGGAAATACTTACTAAATTCCAAACTTTCTTGCATTTCTTCTTGGTTTCTTCTATTTTTCTCTCAAATTTCCTTTTGTTTATGTTTTGGTGGCTTCAACAAGTGTGTGGCAAAATGAAAAAAACAAGACATTTTATACTTAGGTCAATGGCCGAATTTAGCAAGGAAAAAAAAATATATATATATTTTACTTTTTAACAAATTAAAGAAGCAAAAATCAAAATGACTACCATTTTCTTAAATGCAAAATGTCAAACATTTACACTTAATCATTTCATTTAATAAATATCAACTTACATATTTTATATTTTTAATTTCTTTAATTATTTAACAATTAAATAATTAAATAATTATTTAACAATTAAATAATTAAATAATTATGTAACAATTAAATAATTATTTAACAATAAATAATTAAATAATTATTAACAATTAAATAATTATCTAACAATTAAATAATTCTTTCACAATTAAATAATTAAATAATTATTTAAATACAAATATCCAAATATATGTATTATATTTACTTTAAATAATCCAAATACATATATTAATAATATATGTCAAATATCATAATTTGACAATTAATTAATATGTATTTAATAAAATCAAGTATTAAATACAAATACACATTAATTAGGAAATGACCAAAAGGCCCCTTATGCATGTATATTTCGTTTAACCGTTAAACGATTTATAAATAATCAATATTATTCATAAAGTTGTTGCCATAGTGCTCTACGAGTATATTTCATTAGTGAGACTCTCTAAGTTCAGGCATATCCGTCACGGAATCCAATTTCATGTCCACAATTTACCCACCCGTAAATTATGACGACTACTGATAAACTCGCTGAACCGATACAGGTCGAGGTCATCGCATACGTATAATCCATCTGTCACAGGTATTCAAATTATTCCAAAGATATAGATATTAATGTCAAATCTCTATAGGTATAATCCCGTCGACGATTCTATTAGCAATCTTATAATAACACTTAGAACTCAATTTTACAGTGTACCACAGATCCATGGATTTAACGGATTGCTAATCCCATAATGAATACTTATGCCCTGTACACAAGACTTACAGATCCTATATTGATACACATAGGATATCATGAGTATGAGTCCACACCCAACGAACAAGCGGAGGTCTGATCTTAATAAATCAGTGATGTGACTGCCATCTAAGTGTGGATTATAACTCATATATCCACAATGATATTTCAAGTCAAAGAATCAATATGCTACTCAACTCGAGAAGATTCCTATTAACGTTGGTGTATCATCTATTAGGTAATCTTCACTGAGTCATTCAGTGTTTATCAAATAAACACTTGCACATCTATACGAGTCTTCCGAGACTTATGGTTCATTGGGATAAACCATCGGACCAAGTCCGATATACGACATGTACTAGCCTCAGCGGATTTTACTAACCGACATGTGTCAGTAAATCTTGACCAAGAACTTAATATGATAATATATGTCTAGTAGTGACACTTCCAAATGTCAATTACAAGCTACGTTGTAATTACACACTACATTATATATTATCGGGTCTTTGTCTAATCTATATATATATCACTAAACATGATTTAGTTTCAATCTAATGAATTAGATCGAATATATATAATAAAAGACAAGATATGCAACTATAAATAAGTAATATTATGGAAAAAAGGTATTGCTCGTATTAATGAATCGAACATAAATACGATCCGGATTGACGCTCAGAGCACCAACCCTAACAATATCATGATGTAATATGAGTATTAGATATGTTCCAGGTGGAACATGAAAGACCTGAAAAATTTCAGATTCCTTCGCAACGTTTCCGAAAGGTTTTCTGAATTTTAGCAGAAAATGGAATATAATGCTATGTATATGTTATGTTGGATGTATTATGAGTAACGAAACTAAAATTGTTGAATACAGACTTGATTTGGGTATTTCGGGAATATCCATAAGTTTGTTATAGTTGAGTCTATAATTCTGCATAACACCGGATCTGATTGTATCCACCATTTGTTTTGATAGATTTGACTAGGATCAGGAGTGTTCACGACATGAGGTAAGAATTTCATGCGATGAGTACCGAATATATTAGTTATTGTTTGTTTCGATAAAAGATTTGTGTATGTGTATATATATATATAGACATGTTTAGTTTTTTTTCTTTCACAATTCACAACCGAACCAAACCGGTTTTTTAGATGAATTAACCCCCAAACAGAATCGAAAAGATCGGTTCGGTCCATGATTTTACAAAACGATCGGGTCACGGGTCCAATTCACTATTCGAACCGAACCAAATCGATCGGTTTATTTCATATATAAATCGAACATAAATCGAAAAATCGAACCGAACCGATATTTTCGATACTGTTTAGTTATTTTACCCCTTACTTGTTCAATAATTTAAGACCGTGGTCCATGTTGTTATTAACGGTATAAAATGTTCACTTTCAAAATTTCAATGAATTTTATAGCATTATTTTGCAGTAACTTGTTAGAGAAATAAGATGTTTTTTACTGTAGCACTTTTCATTTCATTAACTAGTTAATTATAAGTATGAATTATATGTTTAGTAAAATCTGTTTGGAAAATATATAATCGAACACATATTCATTGTTTTTATCATTTTCAATTATATATATCGAACATATATTATTATTTTCATATTTAAAATACGAGATTTAAAAAATAATAACAGATGCGTATTCAATTCAAAATACAACAAACTAAAAACACCAATTTCATCATTTTTATGTGAAAATACTAATTCAAAAACAGTACCGAATCAGTTCAAGTTGCATTTGTTTCATTCCATATGAGTAAAATTAGAAATTTCAGGGTATTTTTTTTATAGATTACTAAAATATGAGGGTCTAATTGTTATTAACCCAAATATCACAGAAAAGCAAACCCTAGTTAGCTTGTCCTATAAAATGCAGGAAAAAAAACCCAATTTTCAGTCTCTTAAAACACACAGAACTGAACTTAGCGGCAGCCGAATCCTGGTATTTTCCCCTTCATTACAACACGTATGTCTATGCTTTTGTTTTGTTTGATTTGATTTTTTTTTCTAAGACATTCTGTAATAATATGTTATTAATGTGAAGGGTAAGAATGGCGACTACTGTAGTGGCACAATCTCAAGATCCTTCACAGGCTCAATACGATGTGAAGCTCTTCAATAGGTGGACTTTCGAGGATGTTCAGGTTATTTTTTTTAACATGGTTAATGTTATTGTTGTTCACATCATGTTTTGTAATTGATATATTTTATTTATTTATTTAGATTTTTTAGTATTTGTTGTCATGTTTCTGGATCTTTCACTGTGTTTTCTGGGTTTTTTTTTTTTTTTTGGTTTATTGTATGTGTCCTAAGTAATATTGACAGTGATTTGGTGATAACCCGGATTGCTTTCGGTGATCCTGTTTTGACGTACAAGTTTTAGTGAAAATTAGAATTTGGATGGGAATTTGAAATATTGTTTTCGTAGATGCTTCATGTTAATGGGTTGCAGCAGATTGTTTTATTTACTCATGTATGAAAAATTACATCGGCTATGCCGCAAACCTAGAAAAACGACTAGGGTTTACTTCTTTTGATTAATGATGAGGATTATGGTTTGATGGATAAAACGAAGGTAACAGAGCAAGGATCTAGTTGTATTGATTTTGTTTTTAGTATATTTTTATTTCGCTAACACTATTTCCTTCAATATATTTATGAGTTTTTTTAATGTTATCTTGGCCGTATGAAGTTGGTAAGATTAGCGTTTTCTTATTGGGCATTGGCATTAGTGATGTTTTTTTTTTTAATTGTATGCACTAGGTCAATGACATTTCCTTAAGTGATTACATTGGAGTCCAAGCAGCAAAGCACGCTACCTATGTGCCTCACACTGCTGGGAGGTACTCAGTCAAGCGTTTCAGAAAAGCCCAATGCCCAGTTGTTGAGAGGCTCACCAACTCGCTTATGATGCACGGTCGTAACAATGGCAAGAAATTGATGGCTGTGAGGATTGTTAAGCACGCTATGGAAATTATTCACCTTTTGACTGACCAGAACCCAATCCAAGTCATCGTTGATGCTGTGATCAACAGGTATTGAAGTGGGATTCTTTATGACTGTGAACGCACTGAACGGTTATTTTAGTTATTTATAACTGGTTTGCACCTGTACTCTTTTATTGATTTTTCTTGGGTTTCCTTTGTTGATGCAGTGGTCCAAGGGAAGATGCTACCCGTATTGGATCTGCTGGTGTTGTCAGGCGTCAGGCTGTTGATATTTCCCCATTGCGCCGTGTGAATCAGGCCATCTATTTACTCACCACTGGTGCTCGTGAATCTGCATTCCGTAACATCAAGACCATTGCCGAATGCTTGGCCGACGAACTCATTAATGCTGCTAAGGGTTCATCTAACAGGTAACCAACCTCGGTTATATGCTTTTTAATCTTATTCTCATATTTCCTGGAAACTAAATATATCGCGTTGCATTTTCAGCTATGCCATCAAGAAGAAGGATGAGATTGAGAGAGTTGCCAAGGCCAACCGTTGAAGACTTAATAATAGAGAAGCAGATGGCATCAATTTTCTTGGTTTTGATCAGTATTGTATGATATGTATTTTTGGGACAACGTTTCTTTGCCATGTGTTAATGCTGTTTGAAGTCTTGATAATCTTTAGGATGCATTTAACGACCTATTTTATGGAGTTTGCAACTTCAATCAAATTTGCTTTAATGGTTTACTCATAAATGCTTCCTGCTTTTGATTGGCGTGCTGTTGTTTTTGTGCATTTCTATTACTGAACTTTGTTTAGAGCATGTAAATGCTCATTTTTTTTTGAATTATTACAATTTACATATATTACAATATAGTGTATTACACTGTCCAGAAATCAACCGAGACGCGGTTCGGAACTTAATTATTATCAATCAATCAAGATAAATCAACAGCTCATTACTTTTTGGTAATTAAGCACATTTTTTTTTAATATATGCACATGGAGCACGCCAAATGTGGCCTTCAGCTGTTGAGCTTGAGCCCCCCAACCAGAAAGCAGTAAAGCTTTCTCTGAGAGAAGTCGTCAAAAGATAACAAGTAATTTCTTCCGGGGGCAAATGGGTTGAGTTTTGAAAAGTTTTCATCCAATTAAAATAGTTATTAATGTTTTCAAGATTTTAGAAAAATTTAGTTTCTTAAATTTTGAATTGATGTTTTTATTGTATTTTATTAAGTTCAAATTTAAATAAACCAAATTTAAATTATAGAGGGTTTTTTAAAGTCCGACGCATTTATCTAAAATCCCGAATTTGAGATAATTTTTTTTTATTTTGATTAAAAATTTTAATTAGGATTTAAGATTATTTTTCTTCTTTAATAAAAAATTAAGCCGAGATATGAAATGATTTTTGGTCTAAAATCTTGATTTTTTGGCAAAAAAAAAAAAAAAAATTAACAAATTTCGGCTGGATTGCCAACTCTGCACGTCCATTACAATTTTTCGATTTTTTTTTCGATTATCTGAAATCATTTTAAAGTTGAGTAACTAGTGAGATCTAGACCCGGCCACGGTTCCGGTTCGGAATCGAAACCGAACCGGTTGGAACAGGACGGTTCCAATTCCAACCGATTCCGGTTCCAGAACCGGAACCATCATTGACCGGTTCGATTGGGTTCCACCCCCGACCGAACCAGTTGGAATAGGAAGAACTAGAAGATACCGTAAGGTTCCAGCGGTTCCAACCGGAACCGAAAAGCTAAAGATACGACAACTAATACCCCGAATTAGATAATTATTTATCTACAAATTTCGAGTTTCCTACTGAAAGTTTAGTTAGTAAAAATTTTAAAATTCTTGAATGGTGGAACCGACATCAAAATATATATCATGTTTTATCAATAATTGCTAAAGAGATATTGACAGCACCTATTTCCACCGTTGTGGTTAAGCAAGCCTTCAGCTTGGGAATCAATATATTGGAAGTTAGACGATCTTCATTACATCCAAGCACTCTATAAGCAACAACTTGTGTGGATGATTGGACTCGAGCTGATCTGAGACAACAAAAGATGCCCCCGATGATTTTGAGACTTGTTCGATAATGCATATGTAATAACAAGTGCAAGCGAAACCGCAGCTGAAAGATCAACTGATAATGCTGATTGATAATTACAAAATTGTAAATTTCCAAAGGGGAAATATCTTAAAATTGTAATGGAACTACGTGAGCTTTGATTCCTCTCACTCCTGGAGGATAGTATGCAACTTAAATTTTTTAAAATTTAAGTTCAAGCTCTTCAATTTAATAATTTATTTATTTATTAAATTAATCTAATTTATTTTAATTTATTTTCGAATTTTTTTTTAAAAAATGTTCAAACCGGAACCGACCGATTCGGTTCACGGTTCCGATTCCACTTCAGTGTGGAACCGAGAACCGGCCGGTGTTTCGGAACCGAACCACCGGCCAAGTCTAGTGAGATCTAACTCAATTACCCATTCTCCCCCATATTTGTTTATATTTTCCCAACTAGGCAAAGTTTATTAATTTGTATCAGTTAGGTCCGGTAACTTTAGTCATGGGGTTTAGACCCATTTGATAGAAATGAAAAATCCATGTCCTTCTTTGGATAATCTCGAGATTTATGATCATCTTCTCGTCTGACGTGTTTTAAATAAAACGATCGGCAGTTTTCGTTTAAACTTTTCAAAGTCTCCGACGGGAAAAATGAGACCGAACATTGTTTCAGAGGTAAGCTCAGATCTAACACACAACTGTCTCTATGTCATTAGGGTTTCATAATTTGAAGAATCATTATGAATTGTTTTTTACGCTAACTTAAACCTGTGATGTGCTTTCTTTTATGCTTGTTTGGATGCCGAGAAAAGGCGAGAAAAGTAAAGAAACGAAAGTGCTTGAATCTTTCTCATTAAATTCTCAATTTGGTTATCTTAATGCCGTTACACCTCTGCTGTATAATTTATGGATTTAAGTTTCTGTTCGTGTTAGGTAAGCTAGTGATGGTTACTTACTCGAAGAGGATTCTTATTGTAGTTAAAGAGCTGGTCGTAAAATTGAAATGTGTTTATGAATGAATGAAGATCTAGGACTTGCTGGTTTTGATCATTTTCTGTGTGTTTGTAGTTGCTGTAATTAGTTGCTCTTTTTGGATTTTAACATGATTTTTTTAGTGTTTTTAGAGTAGGTTTGTAACTGCTCCATTTTTACTTAGTTTTGAAAGTGGAACAGCTGACTAGCTAAAGTGTATGGTAAATGCTCACTTTTTCTTGGTAGCTAATATTTATCAACTATCCTTCTCTGTGTACTTGGAAACTTGTAATATTGTTCCTCAATGCAACTGTGAATTAGAAGTCGCTGCACCTCAATCCCAAACATATCCTTAAGCGTATGGAGCTTTTAGTGGAAGGGAATCGATTGCCTCTTCTGCCTTTATCTAATGCTGTCTGAATGCTAATTATTGCGCCACTAGGAATCAATCTATACTGCCAGATTGGTTGATATGAAGGGTTGTTCTATTGTGCTTTTGGTTGAAAAGAATGTCCATTGAGTACAGCTTTTCAGCACTTGAATCTTGACTTGGTGTTTATTGGTGTATAGGCGGGGTTGTCTACCAGAGTGAATCAGTGGTGGGAAAATATTCCCTTCTTCACGTCTGCTGTGGTGATCATTTGTGGGACAATTTATTTGATCTGCCTCTTGTTTGGATATGATTCCTTTTATGAAATATGCTTCTTGCCATCTGCAGTAATATCGCGGTTTCAAGGTACATTTATGTAGTCTCACAAAAATGATACAATTATCACAATAAATATATCCGTGATATTGTCAAAAGTTGGTGATGATCATGTTGGAAGACTTGTTCCCATTTTGATTGTATGACCATAGCATTTTGAGAATTGTGCAAATAATTATGATTAACTCAGATGTACACTATGTAATTCCTTTCACTTTAAATTTCATGATTTGTTGCTCCGATCTCTTGTTATCCGGTTTTCCTGTGATTTCACCCAAGTTATATTGTTACACCAACGTGGAATTAATACTTTCTTATTAAGAAGATTATATTTGTGTAATTTTTCTTCACAGTGTGTGTTTCATTTCTGTCCATGGTCATTAATTGTACTATTTCATCTTGCAGTTTACAGGTTTTATACCTCCACTGTTTTCCATGGTTCACTGCTACATGTTTTATTCAACATGTTGGCTTTGGTTCCTTTGGGTTCTGAATTAGAGAGAATTATGGGATCCGTCCGCATGTTGTACATTATAATTTTGTTGGCTACAAGCAATGCTATCTTACATCTTCTAATTGCATTGTTGGTTTCCCACAATCCATTTTATCCGCTTCCATATCTCATGGATGAGTGCGCAATAGGGTTCTCAGGAGTTATTTTCTCTTTGATCGTCATAGAGACAAGTTTGAGTGGAGCCCAATCTAGGAGGTCAGTTTTCTCTAATTCTTCCTTTTCTCCTCTCTCTCTCTCTCTCGCTCTTTTGTAAAGGTAAGGAGTTGACTTTTCTGTCTGATTTAATGTTTACATATATGCACACAATCCTAGAAGTCACAGAATATGCATCAATCCTTGTATTTTATCATCCGATAGATATTGTAATGATTTATTTTGGTTTGGTCAGTGAACTGTTTCTTGAACTGACTTGCCACTTCATTTTTTGTTCTGCAGTGTGTTCGGTCTCTTCAATGTGCCTGCTAAGTGGTAAATGCAATAACTTGCTCTTAGGATATGTTTTATTAATTTTAATTTCTCGGGTGGCATGTATAATGGAATGTTATGCTTCAGGTATCCATTGATTTTATTAGTACTGTTCCAGCTTCTTATGACTAATGTCTCATTACTGGGACACCTATGTGGCATTTTGTCTGGATTTGCATGTATGTTTTCCTTTTTTCTTTCAGACTTGTATGGTTTCCTATCACAATATAATCCGCTCTCTACATAATTTAATAAGTCATTTAAAATACTTATTGTTGGATCTACATTTTCAGATACGTATGGCCTTTTCAACTTCCTTATACCTGGAACATCCTTCTATTCTGCCATTGAGGCTTCCTCTTGGCTTGTAAGTATTTCAATGGAACTGGATTGTGATGATAGATGGACATTGGTTTTCATTTTTTATCGGTGTGGTTGGATGAATACTTTTGCTTTTTAGTTGGCTTAGGATGAATTGAGTTGCTTTTGGTCAAGGTAGGAGGAGTAAAAGTATTTCCAATGACTTTACTAGTCTGTGCAGAAACACAAGAAATGATTTTATGATACCTTGGTGGGTTTTCAATTTTTATTTAGTGCTTGTCACACAAGGCTCACCTGCACTTGGGATCCTTGCCTCCTTAAAACCTAACAGCACCGAGTTTCCTGGCCATAATCTCTACACATTCACATGCAGGCATATAGACATCAAATATACCATTTAAGATCACTCGACAAAGACTTGTATCCTGACTTTAGATTCTTTCTGACCTTGCTTTTCTCCTTGCCCCCATAATTCAAGAAGCTATCATATTTTTAGTAATTTGTCTGCAGAATTTTGCATAACTAAATAGTAAATACAGGCTTCTTATCTGTAACTTGTATGTATAATTAAAACGTTATTTGAAATGAAGAACTGGTTAGGAAAATATAAATAGTTGACCTGTCTTCCCTTTTTGGATCTTGTGTCAACCTATCTAAATAACCATTCTAATATGCCATGCATTTCATGGAATTTTTTTTGTGTACCTCTTTTCTTTTACCTTTACTTTTTCATATATAAGTTCGATATTCTTTTGTGAATTTCAGTCCACTTGCATAAGAAGGCCTAAAGTTATCTTGTGTACCGTTGGGAATCCTTCCGGCTACATCCCGACATATTCTGGTCAGAATACAAGTTCCAGGTAAACATTGAGCTCTGTATACCAGTCTAATTTATACCCCTAAATGATATCTAACTTGATGTTGTTATTGAACAGTGGATTGTTTTCTGGTAATATTTGGAGAAACTTGTCTTCTTGGATGCCGCAGAGGGAAACATCATCCCAGGTATTAAATCAATTAATTTTAGAGGTTTTTCACAATGTAAATATAATATTCATATGTTTGTTAATACCCATTGTTGATCTAGCCAAACTGGGCACCTAAAAGGGATAATATGGATATGATTTTAATTTTTAACCTTGAGCAATGTTTAACTTTCTTGATGATAGCTGCATAGTTAAACAGATGCACTTTTACTGTTCAGGAATTTTACCATACCGTGCAATTTTTGCAACTCATATTGTACATTACTTTTGCTTCACTCTTTACCTGAAGATGCAACCCTCAAATGTCAGTTATGATCCGCTTTGATTACGTTTCCTGAACTAATTGTGCACTGAAAGAAACAGAAACTGTGGTTATTGAAGTTTTTATGCATCAAAAGATAAGAGAAAATATGATGGAATAGAATGTGTGATGTGGGTGATTTCTCTGTTTTCTGTTGTTCATATCTCCCCTTCGTTCTATCTGGAAGATGCAATGTTGGCTCATTCACTTTCCTCTTTTTTCCTCAATCATTGTAATCTTCAATCTTTACTCAAGTTGACATCAATTAACCAATCTTCTCTTTCTGACATGCAGCCAACCGAAGATAGCCGGTTCCCTGGGAGAGGAAGGACTCTTGGTTCCAGGCCAAGTCCTCTAAATGCAGATTCAAACCTACAGGCTAGACTTCTGGATAATAGCAGACCTGACAACCGATTCCATCTTACAGCAATTGATACTGGAGAAAGGCTATCAGACGAAAGGTATCGCAAGAAATTTCAATGCATCTCAAAGAACAACTTGTTTATTTGTCTAAGTACTGCTTATTGATTTTCTCATGTTCCTCTAGTTATAAATGCCCGAATTTTTGCTTTCCATCTTTGTGCTTCTGGTTGAGATATGTGGCAAGCATATAAATGACTTGATTGAGATTTTTTATTTTTAATAATTTGTATGATCTTAATAAATTGTTAAACATATCTACGATCATTTTCAGGCAGGCAGCTTTGGATAGTGCTGTTGCGGTTGCCAGAGGCCCTGCAGACCAACAGGTTTTCTTTCCTAAATTCGGAGTTCAATTTTCTTTTTTCCTTTTCTCAGGTTTCTTGTAGTTCGTAATCATTTCTTTGGTTTTTCTTTCCAATGGATGCAGGGTTCAGTTGTCTCTGATGAAGAAATCCAAAAACTTGTTTCAATGGGTTTTGATAAGGTAACTTTTTTTGCCTAATATTATGCATTTGTTTCATTTGAATTAATCTTGTTCTTTATAATGATACTATCTTGAAAGCTTAGTAGTTCAAGGTATATACACATATTTCTGTAAATAGCAATTCTGGTATGCATTTTTATGAAAATGAGACTGAGAATGCTAATGCCCTGGGCTTGTTTCAGACTCAGGTAGAAGTTGCTCTAGCAGCTGCTGATGGTGATCTTAATGTAGCAGTGGAAATTCTCAGCCAGCAGGTTTGTTTTCGAGAGATAATTTTGTCTAAGGATTATGTTGATCGATATTCTTTCTCTGACCACTTTGGTTAACGGATAAAATTATATGCAGGGGTAAATTCATAAAACAATCTCTTCCCCTCAAATACGAATCCTCCTATTACACAATTCAATCGGCCAGTATGATCAGCTCGTACAATGTGAACTTTGGTCTTGTGCGTACTGTATTAGTCTTTCTGACATGATTATACAGAGTGGGAAAAAGAAACGAGAATTTTATATAGTGGGAAAAAGAAACGAAAATTATACTAACTTCTGTTAAAAGAAAAGAACAAGAGTGCTTTTTTTATACATGTTTCGAGTTTTGACCTGATGAACCTTGAAGTTGAACTGAATGAAGTGCAATCTTATCTTTGCCTTCTGAACTAATCCAATTCCGTAAGTATAATCTTGCTCCGATATTTCTCATGGGAATTTTAGATCAAATCTTTGTTTATCAAATGTCGATAGCTAGCTTTGTTTCAGGAAATTAAAATTTAGATTATAATTTAATTTGTGCAATTAAGGGGATCATGAAATGTGCTCGGTAGAAATTTTTGGAATTAATTTAGCTGACTGTGGGTTTCATCCAGCTGTATGTGAAATGCATAAGCATATTATTAATATGTACTTGGAATGATTTTGAAAATATAATTGCTCTTGAAACGGTTAAATTAATGTTTTTGTAAGAAATTGTGTTTAGTTGAAATAAATAAAAAGTAATTTTCACGTTAAAAAAATGCTTTTTGAAGAAATATTTCAGTAGGTGCTTTCTGGGAAAGCCTGTGGAACAGTACAAAGAATTTGAAACTTGTCAGAAAGGAATATGTAATATAACGTTTATGTACCCCGGGACATTAAAGTTGAAATCCGAATTATTGAATTTGAAATTTCTAACCCGTTTTCTAGCCATTGTTTCAATTTCAATACTGTGGGTACTGTAGCTATACCCTCTAATATAAGGAGAATGTTCATGAGGTAATATTTTGTAATTAAAGCTTTAGATGACTAACAGAACCTGCACGAGGATGTCACATTTTATCAGTGCCAAGAAACCACAGTGGCAGAGTAAACACCACTGCAAGGTGCGATCTTACGGTTTTGGCAACTATACAACATTGGGCATGTCTATGATACCCAAGGGTATCACATACCCTTGGGTATTAAAGTTGCATGTTCAATTGAACATGCAACTTTGAGCATTAAACATGCAAATTTTATCAATAAACATGAAATTTTTTAAAATATGAAATCAGTTGCATGTTTATTGGTATAAGTTGCATGTTTATTGGTATTTGATATCCTTGGGTATCATAGCATTACCCTTAATTTGAATCAAAATTGGCAGTTTCCTGTTTTGGGTAACAAATCCTGTGCCTTATCAGCCATCCCACAATGCCAGATGCAAAAAAGGTGGATATCTCCTCCGACGGTGCTCTAGAGAACTTGATAGTCCCGGGATCTCTGGGTTCTTGATTTTGGAATGGATGACTCTACAAAAGGTGACGGAGTAGAAATATCATTCTGAACTCCTCCACCTTGATTGATCGGCAGTTACTATTGTTCTCTCTTGTATACGGTCAGCATCCCTTCCTTGAGCAAAGCTACGAGTGGAACCCTATGAACATCCTGGCTCGATACGGGAGCCTTTGGGAAGTTGATAATAAATCACTGAGTCTCAGTCGATCCTGCAATAATAGATGAACCAATTTCAATTTTATCTCACATCGATTACAGGTTTCTATGTGTGCGCCCGTGTGTGTCAGTGAAAGAGAGAGATATACATAAAGATTTTTCAGTCCAGCAGAAGCAATTATAGACAAAGGGTATCAGTTGAATCAACCTTAAAATGACGACCACATCTATTCGCTATATGACCTTTCTTGCCACACTTGTAACATATAGCATCGGATTTCAATTCATCAGAGGCTTCACAGGACTGTGTGCATTCCTAGTATAGAATAATAAGATAATGATATAGCTAAACCATAAATTGCTAAAACATAAAAAGCTTTACCATAAACAAGCCGAAAAAATGACTTACAGGACCTAAGTGGCCAGACTGCCCACAGTTGTAACAGGTGACCTGTCTTAGATCTATATTTGAGGAGTTGACACAACATAGATGACCGAAACTCTTGCAAACATAACATTGTATTTCCTGCCCACAAGAAATAGAATCATCTCTGCCAAACAGTATGCAAAAACCACTTCAACACGTGGACGTGCAGTTCACTATACGATAAAAAAAAATGAGGGAGACAAAAATTGAAAAGACAAAAAGGACGTATAGAAACTGCATTTAAGATAGAATTCTGACCTTGAGATCATCGGCGGGGTAATCCCCCACACATGAAAATATGTCATGTCCTGAATCCCCGCACCTTAAGCAAATATTGGAAGCCAAATGGTCTTCTTGGTCCGTCTGTGGACAATCACCGACAAGGCGGTCTGTTCCTCTGCTGATAAAGCAATCCTGGCCCTGTGGGAATACAAGGTGGCCTCTGAATGAGTTATTATAATATTATGGCACGGTACATGAACCCTGAGAAGTTTATTATAGAATTCCTAATGTCGGAGCAATCTAAGAAATAAACGATGAAATGCATGATACAAACGTAGCTGTAAATTAACTTTTGATATTCCTTGAAATCTTTTGTTGGTGGAGTTTTAATCGTTATTCTAGACGACAGCTTTAGATTTTTGGTACATTTTTGTGCTAATGAGAAAGATCTTCGACTAAAGGAAATTCAATTAGCACTCATCACCCAGTCAGAAGCAGTTTTTATGGTAAGCCTATGAGTTTGGTTGCCTTTTCGCTTGATAAGCAAGGTAAAAGATCCAATTCCAAAAAAAAAGAAGTAAATAACTAAAATAAGATCCAGCCAAGCAAGAAAACATATAGGGTGAATGCTACTACACCTGTATGCAATATTTCCAACTGTGCTTGAAACTTGCACAAAGAAAGCATGGTTTAATCTGCTTCCGTATTCTGCAGCTGGCTGCTGTATGATTTTCTTTTCCACAATTTGAACATGTTTCCGAGTTCCAGTCTGGAGGATCAAAATATCTTGGTTTCCGAAGAAGCATTCGGAGGACAGCATTATACTTTGCATCATTTTCTTCCTTGGCATCTTGAATTTTATCTTTTGCTGCAATCACACTTTTCTTCTTTCTCCTCTTCCTCCTCTTAGTAACTGGCCTTAATGGTACTGTATCTTCAACACTTGTGCCCAAGGTCACATCTGAAATTGCTTTATCATCCTTTGCTGGTGGCTGACAAAGGTCAATCACTTCAACGCATTTTACCCTATCATTTGCTCCGGTTGTTATTGCTGTCTGTGCAGCTTTACCCGTATCATCAACACTTCTTTCCGAGCTCACACCCGAAACTGATTTATCATCCTCCGAGGATGACAAACAAAGATCAATCACTTCAACGGAATTCACCCCGTCATCCCCACCCTTCGCTCTTGTTGCCTGCACAACTTCAACAGTGCCTGCAACCTCATTTTCCTTTGTAGGATCAATAACAAGATGCTGGGGCTCATCCATTTCCGATGTCTGAACTGATTCCGGTTTTGATACTTCAACTACTTCCAAACCTTCATTTTCGTCTAGCTGCCCTTTATCCTCTTCAGCATTAACAGTAACATCCTCTTGATCACAAATTTCATTCGTCCCCTCCCTATTCTTTTCACTCCTCTTCTTTCTCCTCATGAAAGCCTCTGCATCTATCAGGGCTTTCAGGTTCTCAAAACCACTCAAATCAGAGATCTTTTCGTACTCTTTGAGCTTAGCTATTTTTCTTCTTCTCCTTCTCTCTTTTACTTCAACAATATCCGAACCTTCATTTTCGCCTAACTGAACTTGCTCCTCTGCAACATTAACCTAAACACATAATGCAGAATTAGACAAACAAATCTCATAAAGCAACAAACATTGAATACCAAATCCAAAAAAGACTAATACAAAATTAATTAAAACAAAATCACAACTAATCTTCTCTTCAAACAATGTCCTCCCCTTGCAGTCACTCTTTCCCAAGAACCAAATACAAAATGAGATAATAAACTGTAATTACAAAGAAAAATTAATTAAAAAAAAAAAAAAAACACCCACTTACTGTGTCATTCTCCTGAGTCTTTATCTTGTTCTTCTTCCTCTTTCTGTTCTTACTCCGCATAGAAGATTCTGCTTCAATCATGGCTTTCGGATTCTCAAATCCAACCAAATCAGCTGTCTCTCTGTACACAGACTCAAGCTTTGTCTTATCCTTATCCTTTTTCTTTCTATTTCTCTTCATTACAGACTCAGCCAAAATCATAGCTTTCAGATTCTCAAAGCCAGTCAGGTCGGAAATCTCTTTGTACTCATCAAGCTTAGATTTTACGGCCACCACACGTTCTATTTTCTTCTCTTTGCTCCCATTTCCATCTCCTTTTTCATCATCACTGTCTGTTATCACTATCACGGGAGCATTTTCCATCTTCACTGTCTGTGTTTTCCCGGAAAATAACTGGGAATTGGGCTGCTGCGTCTCCAGCTCAGCGCAAGCCAAGGCTAAATCTCCGAACGGAAAATAAAATAAAGGGTTATTATCATTCTAACTTATATAAATTGGGAACATAAATGAACCCAAACTATTACTATATTTTTATTATGGATGATAATTTGGGTTCGAATTTATTTATTCATTCGATTCGATTCATTTTAAAGTGAATATGGATTTGGAAAAATGGATTCGTTTAATAAATGGGTTGATTTGATTGGAATCGTTTATTAAACGAATCGAATATGAATTAAAACTCATTGGTTCGTTTATGATTCGTTTTATTATTTTCTTTTACTAGTTATTGTTATTTTTCAATTAAGATTCTAGAAATTATGGCTAATTACCATAAAAAAATAACATTATCGATATTTGGTGAAATATTTTTAGTAAATATATTAATTACATATTTCATATGTATATATTTATGAAAAATTAATGTAAATAAATTATGGTAAATTATGTTATTGAATAATATCATGACTAAATGAATATTTGTATTCGATTCGTTTAATAAACGAATCGAATACAAATCCATCACATTATAAATGAATCAAATATGAATCCATCACATTTTGATTCGATTCGTTTATAATTCGATACAAATTCGATTCGTTGATTTATTTTGCCACCCCTAATTTTTATAAACAAAAATATTATTTTATTAGAATGATGGCTGAACAAGTTACCCTTCTTGGCAAATACTTAAGACTTATTATAAGATCCTGAATTCGAATTAAATGGTGTATTTTTTTATAAGAATTTGGGACAGTCGAGGATTTTACCTACTCCGTTTAAGTTCGGGTCGGATGGTTTAGCGGCGGGATTTCCAATGTTTCCAAAATAAACGTCAAAACAAGTTGAGGAGCATGTCACTATAACTTAGGGGTGATAATTTAGATTAATATTTACCATTGTGGATAAAATATTCGATATCAGATATCTGTCTAATAACTAAAGAATATTATAAATTTATTATAAATACACATGATTATGAATATTCATGTATTTTGTTTTATAGATGTTGACGGCTGATTTTGGTCTCAGGGGCAATAAATGTTTTTTACTCCCGAGACAATCCTCCTCCAACTGTGAATTTGTTTTGTTTATGGGAAACTAAAAGCAAATTTGGCAAAAGACAGATAAATGTACCAATCAACAAAGAGATTTAACGTGGTTCGGCGGATCGGATCCAACCTACATCCACGGGCACAGAACGGACGATGTTTTATTACTGAAATATGTTTCTCTGCTCTGTTTTTTGTTTACAAGTCTGATGGTAATGATCTTGATTCTCTTTACTTACACTTTCCTCTTCTATTTATAATAGTGAAGAAATCAGATTCTTTTTCCTATAAGGATTCCTAGTTGAAACTACATTCATTTCTCATATCCTATTAGGACACTGACTTATCAACCTTACTTTTCCCCATGAAAGTAGGATAACTTATCTTCTTATCCATAAGAATAAGATGTCTTATCTTCTGGAGTGTATCCCGCCATATTCCCGGTCTTCATGAGGTCGGTCACAATGGTCTTTTGAACTGAGAATGCTGCTATCGATCTGATAATGCCCGATCATCCGATCTTAAGTGGTCGGTTACCGACCATAAGTGCTCGGCCCCTAACTCATGTGGTCGGGTCGGTATTAATGATCTCGATCAACAAGGGAGTTTACCCTTTTACCCATGCCATAATGCTTAAATATCATAGTAATTAAAAAACACCATCAACATCTATCCCCTAGTTCTCGGTAACAACGAGTTTGCGAGTTGATGCCGGGAACTATAAAAAAAGATGGTGTGCCGATGAATCCGTCGGTGGTCACTCCAGGAACCGCAGAGAAAAATACATTGGCTGCAAATCTGGTTCTTCCTGCCACCTTCATGTGCTCAGCTCAGTCAACGAGGATCCCAATATCTACCCGTGGAGAAAATGCTTTTCCTTTATGCTGATGACGATCGACTCGGTGGGACGTAACCCGACCCCGAGCTGAGAAGAAAATTTAGCTTTGGGGGAATGTCACCTCCCCAGACCAATAGAGGGCCGACCATAGGGGAGATGCTTCGATCCCATGCCGATGATAAGTCTCTCAGTGGGACGTATCCCGATCCCGAGCTGAAGAAAGACTTGGCTCTGGGGGAATATTACATCCCCAGTCCAAAGAAGTCGACTCAGTGGGACGTAACCCGACCCCAAGCTAAAAGAAAGACTTGGCTCTGGGGGAATGTTACATCCCCAGTCCAAAGAAGCCGGTTCGGTGGGACGTAACCCGACCCCGAGCTGAAAGAAAGACTTGTTTCTGGGGGAATGTTACATCCCCAGTCCAAAGAAGCTGACTCGGTGGGACATAACCCGACCCCGAGCTGAAACAAACATTGATCTCGGCGGTACAAGAGCAGACCCGAGCCGGAAAGAAACATCGGTCTTGGCGGTACAAGAGCAGACCCGAGCCAGAAAGAGACATCGGTCTCGGCGGTACAAGAGCAGACCCGAGCCGGATAGAGACATCGGTCTCGGCGGTACAAGAGCAGACCCGAGCCGGAAAGAGACATCGGTCTCGGCGGTACAAGAGCAGACCCGAGCCGGAAAGAAACATCGGTCTCGGCGGTACAAGAGTAGACCCGAGCCGGAAAGAAACATCGGTCTCGGCGGTACAAGAGCAGACCCGAGCCATAAAACATATATAAAAAAAACGGACTCGGCGGTACAAGAGCAGACCCGAGCCGTAAAACAAATATCAAAACCATTGTGTGGGCCATAACAAACAAGCATAATCAAATGTCAGCCTAAGACAGAAGAGGTCTTACTCACATTTTTGGGATCCGTTTCCTTTCTTGCAACTCTACAAGGGTCACTACAAGCAAGGCTCTTCTTAATACATCCTCTCTGCATCTCAACATTTCCACGCATCCGACCGGATGACTTCCGCTATCAACTTTGGTCGACCTCAAAAACCGAATGGTCTATGTACACACTGAGATAGCCTTTTTTCACCAAGTCTTCCACCTGCTCCCGCAGGTCTCTGCACCCATTCGTGGTATGTCCCCTTACGTTATGGTAGATACAGTAAGGCCTACTATTTCCCTCCTCAATCGGGAACCTCCTCAAATTAGGCTCGGCCAACAGACCTTTATCCTGGATTTCCCGAACTATCTGGGCCATAGGTTTGTTCAGGGGGGTGTATACTGTCATCCCCGCGACACGGTTGACTTGGACATATGACTTTATCTCTTGAACATGACTACTCGGAGGTGTCGGTCTGAGTTTCTTCTGCTCCGGGACTAGTCTCCTCAAATTTCTGATCGAATCCCACTGATTGTCTGACCTGAGTATCTTAGCCTTTCGGGTGTCTACTCCCCGGGCAATCTTTTTCTCCTCCTGTATTAAGATAAACTTCCTGGCCAACTCCAAGACAATGGCATAATCCGATACGTCTTGAATCCTCAGGTGAGTCCACAACTTCCCGACCTTCAGACCTCCCTTGAGACTTTCTATCGCTTCCGATGACTCGTACGCTCCGACCTCGAGCACCAAATTGTGGTACCTTTCAATAAATTCCTCAGGGGCTCATCATCCCCCTGCTTCATCAGTCTCAATTCTCCCACCATTTTCTTTGGGAAGCATGCCCCTTTGAAGTGCCGAACAAATGACTTCCAGAGTTGCGTGAAGCTACCGATGCTTCACGGGGCAAGACTTCTGAACCACAGAATGGCAGACCCGCCCAAGGTTATGGGGAATACTTTGCAAATGGCATCCCCTACTACTCCTTGGACCTTGCAAGTGGTTTACTCCCCACTTGGCCATTTCTTTTCTTAACCAAGACTTTATACTGCCATCTGTGTCACTATGTCGCCTCCCGCGGCCTCCTTCGCGTTTGTCACCACGGGTGCGGCGTTCCTCATGACTTGAGACTTCCCGTCCAGTTTCACCATCTTTCATGTTTCCCCTTTTAGTATCGCGGGGGCCATCATAGGATGAATCTGACGACTGTCTCCCCTCTTCTTTTTCCCACGTATCCTCCGTTTGTAAATCTTTTTCTACCACTATGGACCTCATTCCGTAGGGACCCTTCCTCTTCGGTTCATCGTTATTACTCACATCTGCGACCATTTTTCCTCCCGCTATTTCGCCTTTCCTTCGACTGGTTCCGGCTTCAAGTTTCTCATTATTCGTCTCTTCCATCCTCTCCAGTTTGTTCATTATGGATTTCAGAAGGATTTGATTTTCCTCTCTATCTTTCCTCATATTTTTCTCCATTTTCTCCATCCAAACTGTTGTTGAACTCCCCGATGACTGGCGATTTCCACCTTCTTCCATTGTCTTACCACGCGAGCTGCTTTTCGTTGAGTCCCCACAGACGGCGCTAACTGTTGACGACTGATTTTGGTCTCAATGGCAATAAGGGTTTTTTACTCCCGAGACAATCCTCCTCCAACTGTGAATTTGTTTTGTTTATGGGAAACTAAAAGCAAATTTGGAAAAAGACAGATAAATGCACCAATCAACAAAGAGATTTAACGTGGTTCGGCGGATCGGATCCAACCTACATCCAAGGGCACAGAACGGACGATGTTTTATTACTGAAATATGCTTCTCTGCTCTGTTTTTTGTTTACAAGTCTGATGATAATGATCTTGATTCTCTTTACTTACACTTTCCCCTTCTATTTATAATAGTGAAGAAATCAGATTCTTTTTCCTATAAGGATTCCTAGTTGAAACTACATTCACTTCCCATATCCTATTAGGACACTGACTTATCAACCTTACCTTTCCCCATGAAAGTAGGATAACTTATCTTCTTATCCGTAAGAATATGATGTCTTATCTTCTGGAGCGTATCCCGCCATATTCCCGGTCTTCATGAGGTCGGTCACAATGGTCTTTTGAACTGGGAATGCTGCTATCGATCTGATAATGCCCGGTCATCCGATCTTAAGTGGTCGGTTACCGATCATAAGTGCTCGGCCCCTAACTCATGTGGTCGGGTCAGTATTAATGATCTCGATCAACAAGGGAGTTTACCATTTTACCCATGCCGTACTACTTAAATATCATAGTGCTTAAAAAACACCATCAACAATAGATTTTTTTATAGATTAATATATATTTCCTAATATTGATGATGATTACAAACATATGATTGATAAATGAAATCTATTGGCTTTGTTTAGTTAAGAGATACTTGAATATTATGTTGATATATTGTCTTCCATCAAAACATGACATCTGTAATTTATTTTTATTGAATGATTGGTTTTTTTTAGTTAATTGTAACATTTTATGTGAAAATTATATTGAAATTAATATTTAAAAATGTGTTGAAATAAATTTGTATTCAATGTATTAGTTAATTTCTATTTTTTTTTTTTAATTTTACAGAAACTTTGGATGTATATGGATATCTTCATTGATGGACATATGCGAATGTGGATATCATCTTTGAAAATTTTATTGAATATAGATAGGTTATGGATATAAGATTTCTTTAGGGAGGTGTGTGTATATATATATATATATATATCTCAAAAATTAAAGATATCATATCTCCTGTCATCCTTACTATAGCTACATTGAAATGCTTATTTGCCTATTCGGGTGGAGACACGACTCTTTTTACAAAAATATAGTAAAATTTGAAATCTCTATCATGAAATGTGATAAAATATAAGGTTGTGTAAAAATATAATTTTTTGTACTAATTTATTATTTCTTAAAATTGGATTGACTTTTGATCATCACAAAGTTGAGTTTATGCAACACTTGCTAACATTGTCGTCTAGTAAATCGGCCTTCCTAATGAACTCGATAGGGGTGACCGCGTTCGATTCCGGAATCGAACCACCAATTTTGGTTCATGTCAAATGAGGAATGGGAACCAAACCGTACATTGTACAGTTCGATTCGGTTCTAGATCATCTTTCGGTTCCAATTCAGGAACCAGAATCGGAACCGATTCCCCCATCCCGGTTTGCTTATAAGTCTAAGGATTTGACAAAATTATGGACTTGATAAAATTTATTTTATTGTATACATAATACAAAATTTCAACTCACTATATAATAATTGAAATTGAAATTTAATTTAATTCATAATCGATTACTCGTGTTAGGGTTGGTGCTCAGAGTGTCAATCCGGATCGTACTTATGTCCGATTCATAAATACGAACAATTTCTTTTTCCATAATATTACTTATTTAATGGTAGCACCTTTTGTCTTTTATACACATATTCGATCTAATTGCGATTAAATATCTAATTATGATTAGATTGAAACTAAATTTGATTTAGTGATATGTGTATGTTAGACAAAGACCATAGGATTTACAACGTAGTGCGCAGTTACAACGTAGTTTGTAATTGACATTGGGAAGCGTCACTATAAGTTGTATATCCTTAAATAAAGTTTCTGGTCAAGATTTACTAACACGAGTCGGTTAGTAAAATCCGCTGAGATCAGTACATGTCGTATATCGTGACTTGGTCTGATGGTTTATCCCAATGAACCATGAGTCTCGGGAGACTCGTATAGACATGTAGGTGTTTATTTGATAAATACTGAACGACTCACTGAACATTTCCTAATAGATGGTACACCAACGTCAATAGGAATCTTCTCGAGTTGAGCGAGCATAGTGGTCCTTCGACTTGAGATACCACTGTGGATATATGAGTTATCCTCCACATTTTGATGACAGTCACGTCACTGATCTATTTAGATCATATCTCCGCCTGTTCGTTGGGTGTGGACTGATGCTCATGATATCATGTGCGTATCAAGATAGAATCCGTCAGTTCTATGTATATGGCATATGCATCCTACACGCGTTTACGATCTAGTAAATCCATGGCCATGATATAACTTCGGAAATTAGTTTCGAGTGTTATTTGGAGATCGTAAATTTGAAAATTCGACTATATTATACCGAAATGATTTGACATTTTTATCTATATCCTAGGTATAATATGAATAGCCTGTGACAGAGGGATTATACGTATGCACTCGACTTGCATAGTTTAGAGAGATTACCCGTGGTCGTCATAATTAATAAGTGGATGAATTATGGACACAAAATTGGATTTCGTGACGGATAAACCTAAATTTAGAGAGTCCCATAATATGAAGTGTACTCGTTGAGCACTTGGGCAACACATTATTAATAATACAGATTATTCATAATACTTCATCGGGTTAAATGAGTTAATTCGAATCATCTAAATCGTTAAGCGAAAACACATGCATAGGGGCATTTTTGGTCAATCGTAATTATTGTGTATTTGTATTTGATACATAATTCGATTAGATACACATTAATTAATTATCAAATGAGACTTTGACATATGCCATTAATATATGTATTTGTTATTTAATGTAAATAAAATACATATATAATAATAATTATAATAATTGATTATTTAAATATTTAAATGTTAAATATTTGAATAATTAAATGATATACTTTTTCATAATTGTTATGAAAAATGTTTAATTATTATTGGTTACAAATGACATGATTTTATTAAGCTTTAAGTGTGCAAATTTGATGTGTCAAATTAAAGCTTATAATATTTAATTAGATTAAATTGTGAAATTTACCATTTTGCCCCCTACCAAAGTCGGTTATGTGTCTTCAAAAGAGGAAAAATTTTTCTTTTGCTTCTAAGGGAAGCCTAAGGCCGAAACGTGTCCTCCAAAAGTCCTTCAAAATTTGCTTGTGATTCAAGGAGAAAAGGAAGAAAAATCAAGAAAAAGCGTAGGAAATTATGAGATTAAAAAGGTAATCCTCAATCTCCTCAAGCCTAGAAAGAATGTTTCTTGTTTCTTGATTATCTAGATTGATTCTAGGGTTTCTTATTTTCTATAAATTTGGGGCTTTTGGTTTTGGAGGGTGGATTTGGAGGCATATTGCATGTGAGAAGTAGTTTTGGATGATATTATTGTAATATTTATTCAATTTGATCATTTGATGATATGCTGCCATTCTAGAGTGTTATGACCACTCTTGTAATGCCTAGAATTTTTCTTGGGTGGTTCATGTGTGGTGACTTTGATTGGTGTTTTGATTAATTGGATTAATCTTGGAAAATTGGATTTAAAGCATGAAAATTGACATTTTTTACATTCTGGATCAGATCTGGAATAACAGTAAATATGGTGATGAAAAATATGTCATTTGAATGTATTGGATGTGTTTTGGGTGTTGTAACAATTGCCGAAAATTATTTCGGAGTTGAAATAAGTGAAAACGGCAAAAAACGGCGTTACCGGGTGACTTTTGAGCCAATCGGGTGACGACTGCCCAAACAGTGAATTTATCACTGTTTGGGCAGCCCATGAACTGCCCTAATACTATTGGGGCTGACCTGGGTAGCCCTCATGTGTATTGGGTAGTTGATTCGGTCAAAAACGTGTTTTATGCCATTTTGCGGAAAAATGTTTTCGTAAAAGTTTCACTACGTTTCTTACGTATTTATGTCGTTATTTGATATCGAATAAATATGTTTAGGTGAAATATGAATGAATTATTCATATTAGATATTGAATAATTCATTCGGTAATTTAAAAGTTTTAAAATTACGATTTCGCCTGAAGAGCGATTCCGCCGCGCCCTTTGCCTGAAACCCCAACAGAAATGGTATCAGAGCAGGTCTGATCCTTCATCCATTACATTAATCATGCTTGATATATGATATATAATCCAATTTTGATGTTTACACATGCACATAATATATATGTTTCTTGACTTTTCGGTTCTACGCTAACGGGAAACGTAACGAAAATTTAATAGTTAAGTTTAGTTATGTTTTCTAAAGGTAGAATTGAATTTTTTAGAAAATGATCTAGATTAAAATTATGCATATGATGTAGAATAATGCTTCCTTGAGGAATATCCCCGCTCAAATAAGGCAGTAAAGTAACATGTATTGAATGCATGTTTCTTGGTCCGTCTTGTCAATACGGTTTATGAGTATCTTTCTATGGCTGCATCTGAGATCGTGCCAAAGTAGTGAGGGTGTAGTTATAGAATTTTATCCATGTCGGATGTATATTTGATACTAGACAAATTCAAGTGAAAGTGGAAATCCTGAACGTGCCAAAGCTGTCAGGACTACATCGGTAGCTTGAGTTTGTCATTGGCAAGTGAAGCCTTGATACGCCTTCTTGTGAACGTGCCAAAGTTGTCATAACGAGAAACGGTTAGGACTAAAATCAGGAGTCACTGGTGAGTGATTGACAATAAGTTGTCTACCTAATGAATATACGTAGGCGAGATCGTGCCAAAACTGTGAGTCGAAATATATTCATGGGATCCTACTCTCACTATGGAATTCGATTTAATTGTTGAATTCCCGTTTTCCGTTGGGGATTACGGTGTTACGTAAAGTAGTGGGAGACACTGCTGGGTTAAAAATCCATAACTAAAGCAGTGTGTAATTTTATGGAAATTGCTGCTTTTGTTTTCCTTTATTCTATGTTGTTAATAGAATTATACTTATAATCCACTGCATGTATATTATTTGAATATATTTTCTGACTTCTCTTATGGTTGCGAATTTCTAGAATAGGTTCTAGAATGTCTGTAGATTTAGATATTGTTAGATTAGTCAAAACCATCGGGAACTGTTTCTTGAAAATCAAGATGGTTAGTGACTTAGTTACTAAGTCACGATAAGTAATCTAAATAGATATCTGTTTTTAGGAAATAATTGTCTAGAGAGAATAGTTTCTTGTGCGGTAAGAATTGACATGAATTAGTTCATGTCTCGAGATTCTTGACTGGCATTAAGAAAACTCCATTAGGTATTTGTTTATCTTGTAATGACGTTTCTTAGCTTTGGTGACTTTTAGAAGTCACGTGTTTGACACAGTTTGCTAATCAATTATTTGCAATTGTTGTGAATAATTGAAGGCAAATTATAAAGCTAAAGAAATGAGATGCGTATAATTGTGTATAAAAAATAACTATTTTCATAATACGATAACTATATGTATTGGATACTAGATCTCCCGTCTAGTTATGTAAAATATTGTTTAATGATTGTTTTGATAGTTGATATCAGAACTTGTGACTATTGGATAGTTACTTGTTCTTAATAAATAGATGTTACATATTTTCATATGACTAGTAGTGTCATTGATGAAGAAGATAAACATTAAGAAATATATTCGGTTAACTAAATAACTTAGAACATTATTTTATGAGGTTTTATGACATAAGCATTATATGTTTATTCCATATGGTAAAAGATGGTCTGATACAAGATCACACCACATATCCTTATCCATTTAATGAATATTGTATTCAAGATGTGATTAAATCTCATTTAACCAATGATCGTCATTGAACCACATATTTATTAAACTAATACTTTAGAAGTATGTAGTTTAATGAATTGTAAATTGTCATAGATAGTTTTCCTTACTTCGTAACTTAGTTAATGAATTTTCATGACTTAGTTGCATGTTTCTAAAAGAATATATATTGAATGTCTTGAATGGTTCGAGAACTTTCAATATGTTTCTGATGAAACACGAATATAATATTTTGAATGGTTCAAAGATATTATATTTGAAGTGTTGAAAACTATAACTTTAAAATTCATTGTGAGTCTTTGAATTGTTCAAGGATGTTTGATATGATCGAACATATGAAATTATGGAAATTAGTTCTAAGGTTATTTAATGAATATGATTCTTACTCAAAATTATTCTTCTACGATTCCATCGTAATGGAATTGATCAGTGGGAGAAATCGAATCTTATATGATTTGATTCTGTTGATATTGAATGTTATCGAATTAGTTTCAATACTCTTGGGGTTATGTTCCAGTTACACTTATTCATCCTTTTAATTATTGTTCTATTAGTTTCTACAATTACGTATATGATATGTATAAGTAGAAAATTCGAATCTTGAAAAGTTTGAGATTTGAATATTTCTTTTGTATAATGGTTATATAATTGAAAGTACTTACGACTCGGAGGTACAAGTAAAAATTTATCATTTATTCTATTTAATAGAATATTGTATTCTATTTGATAGAATATCTTTTCTACGATCCTGAGTAATAAAATTGTTTTATTGTTTGGTGTGTAACATCAGATGTTGACGATTGTAGAAAAGACTTGACTTATTGAAGTCAAATGTGAGAGTGATAAACTGTAATGGGACTATATAATTAATTAGATGAAATGACCCTACAAAATATTTCGTATAAGTTTAATAGGATGTGAGAATCATTTACAAAGTATTTTATACTTATTGGTTCTGTTATTTTTTTATCAAAGAAAAGTATCCTAAAACTTATAGTGGGAGCGATATTTGATATCAATTTCAGAAATTACCATTGAACCATAGATCTAAGATTGTTCGTAGCTTACTACGATCAAGTTTTGAACTTGATTAAGCTTTCTTTATGAATCGTTCATAAAATTATGCAAATTGTTTGCGTAGCAAAAGTAAAGTAAGCTTGATAAAGGTTTGACATTTATAGTATGACAGTGAGAAAATTTATACTCGGTAATCTATTGTAGATTCTGAGAAAACTTGTCTCAAGTCGCACTAATTGAACAATTAAAGATTTGTTGGTTAATGTTGATATTAAACTATGTATTTTGGCTAAAGAATGCAAAGTGGCGTTCCTGAATGTTTTCTTCGAATAAGAGATCCGCTGTGATTTCTTTGTTTGAAGAGTTCATTCAAGAATGGCCCTAGATTTTGTATTCTGCTAAGATCACAGTTTGATATATTAGCTTATAGAGCCTATTGTAGACTCAGATAAGCTTTTCAAAAATCTGTGTTCTCTAATTTTGATATAGTCAGATTGTCTGATTTTATCAAAGCATAGAGAATACATATTTGATAGTATGGTCAGTGGGAGTGTACAAAATTCTTTCTAGTGTTGTATATCCTAATGACATTATCATTATTAATGTAATAATGAAATGTTTGTGAGGTAAAAGGTTTACCTAAGTCTTATTTTCTCCAAGATAGCAGTGGGAGTAGTCTGCTATATTTGATATAAAGTTTTATATATGATATAAAACTAAGAGACTTGTGAAAAACTCTCATTAGTTGTGCATTAGATATGATCTAATAAAGGACATAGTAAGACTATCTGTATGTCAGTTAGTATAACTGTTTGACAGTTAGTGTGTCTCTTGTATATAGTATTAATCTTTCGTAAATGATGATTCCTTTGTCGAAAGAGAAATTGATTAGAATGTCTAGTCAATATAATGCCTCATATGATGATAGCATAACGAATACTATATAATGTGCGATTAAAGATATCAATTTAATTGTAATTGTTACGAGTTATTTTGATATATTGTAGACAATATGATGGATCTTGAAACATGTTCTTTGTGATATTTGAGATATTAAGAACAAGTTTATTATTCATGGAGAATATTATCCACAACCATTAGGGTCAGATTAGTATTGAGTCTAATTATGATGTTAAATGGTCTACGCCATATAAAGTCAGAAAAGATGCAGTGGGAATGTCACCGTTAATTCTACTGAATCAGTATAATTAGTTGTAACTTATGAAGTATTGACTTACGAAGTTGCATAGTGATCTTATAAATTAGAAGTTTTGATATTAGTGTTGTGCTTGCGGTTGTCTGCATAGTATTTTGGATTTGATTTCTAAATACATAGACAATTTAATAGTTAAATTTTATTATGTTATTTTATGTTTTGCTCGAGGACTAGCAAAATGTTAGGTTTAGGGGTGTGATGAGTGGTAAATCAATTACTATTTCCCACTCACTTAACCTAATATTTTGTATAGTTTCTTGAGTTTTGTGAATATTTTGTAGATAAATAAAGTTTCAGGACATTCTGGAGGTGATTTGGAGCAAAACAGTGAAAATTGGAAAAAATGGCATTTTTGTAATTTGTTTGCGTCACGACGCGCAAGCCCTTGGCGTCACGACGCCTAACATGCGCCGAACAGTGCTAACGTGCGCCGGGTCCACAAGTCAGAATCTGAGAAAATTTGACTTTGCTAACGTGCGCCGTGCCACGTGTCACCATCACAGCCGATCTGCTAACGTGCGTCGTGCCACGTGTCATCATCCTACGGTGCCGACAGTGTCCATCGCCACGTGTCGCCACATGTCACTCCACGTCATTGCCACATCATCAACCACATCACCTATTGACCAAGTCAAAGTGCCACGTGGCTGTCACGTCATCATCAACCAATCACAGCATGCCACGTGTCGCAATTCTATGGTGCCGACAGTCACTTTGCCACGTGTCGCCACGTCCGCATCAATTATTGGCTCTCTTATCCGAAATCGACACGTGGTGGATACGAATCTGAACCGACCAATTAGAAGCCGCCACGTGTCACAATAATTGAGCTCTCAGCCGCCTTTCCACGTGTCGCCTTATCTTCTTATCCAGAATCGCCACGTGTCAAGCTCTCAGCATGCCACGTCAAAAGAAGCTGGCGTCGCGACGCCCAGAGCCTACCGAGGCCTATAAATTCAGCTCGATATTTCAATTTTAGATGTACATTCCTCTCTAATTTCTCTGATGTAAATAAGGAGTTTTCTATCTAGTTTCTTTTAGTTTTTAGTTTTGTAAATAATTTTAATTACGTTTTGTAATAATAGTAATTTACTTTCTTACTTTTTACAGTTTTTACTATTCACCATGAGGAGGTAACTTCCCCAGCTAGGGTGAAAGGTAATTCTTTTACTGTTACTATTTAGATTAATCTCCCTTAAAAATAATATATTCACTATTTAAAATATTGACTTAAAAAGGATATCGCCATATTAGTCGGTTGGTAAATATTTTTAATCTGGTTTAAACCTGACTAATCAAGGATACCGCCAGATTGGTCGGTTGGAAATTAAATTTTCTTACCGCCTATATGGCAGGTTTATTTTGGTTCCGCCTTTATGGCTGGTTGGACTTAATTTGACTTAATCAGGTTACCGCCTATATGGCTGGTTGGTAAAATAATCACAAGTTAATATATTATATTAAGGAAGATATCTAAATAGTAAATAGTGAAAGTTGATCATTTTACCTTAGCATTTTATTTTATTGTAATTTACTTTTCAGCACTTTTACTATATGTCTTTTACTTTTAAGTTTTTACTAGCCCTAGTTATGTGTTAGTTATCTGGGGTTGTGATGAATTCTAATATCACCGGTTTATAATGGGTTATTTTATAGTTTGGGTAATTTAAAGGTTTATTTATTAAGTCTTAAGCTTAATGTTTCTTGTTGTCTGATCACCAATAAGATTGATGTAGTAAATCTAAAATAAACTTGACAAAGGAATTTTAGGTTTCAGCCT
>SKCR01047583.1:0-52487 GCA_019454045.1 Zanthoxylum bungeanum | reverse complement strand
GGAAAATTCATTAATTTAGAATTAGCGAACCCGAGCCCGGGATTATTTGCGAGCGCATTCGCATTTCGAATTTGAGTGCGGCACGCAAGTCAATGAAGCGTCAAATCATTAGTCGCATCAAGCGTCAAATCACTTGTCACTTTGTGATGTGACTTGACAACTTGTGATTGATGTGATTGAGTGATGTGTGTGGTTGGCATTTGTGGGCATTAATTGCCTTGACTTTTGGAACCATAATTTGTGTATTTGATTTGAGAAATCAATTACCAAAAATTACTTAACACATTTATCTCTCTCTCTCCTCCATTCTCTTCATCTTTCTCATGCCTAAAGGGCTGTGCATTTTCTGGTTTCTGGTTCACCAAAAACCGTGAATGGGGAAACAAAAGTGGTGAGATTTGTGGAAAATTTCTAAAGAGCTAGCACTCCGAGAAGACATGCGAAGGTGATAGGGAAGTCCACCCATGAACACGGGAATCATTCGACGAAGCTTGGAGCTTGACGAAGACCTCCAATGGCCGAAACAGTGAGCTGTGAAACTGCCCACTGCCATGACAGTAGAGAAGCATAAAACTTTGTGTTGGCCCTCCGCATCGCTCCAAAAGACCATCGAGGTAAGTAGTTCGCAATTTTTCTCGATTGTATTCACACATGTTCATGCTTTGTTTTATTGATCTTGGGATGCTTAGAATCTCCAACAATGGTATCAAGAGCATGGTTAAAAGCATGAAAAAGTTTAGGTTTAAATTTGGGTAAATGTTTGTGAGCATGATTTGAATGAATTGGATGTTTAAGTATGCTTATAACATGTTTAATTGATGATTGATTGGATCAATTTGATTAAAAATTGTTTGGAACAAATTTGCCCAATTTTTGGTGTGTTGGCCGAAACTTTAGAGCCATAAATGTCTTGGGATTTTTGATTTTTGATCATTGGATGTGTTGGAAATCATTCGGGAATATGATTTAATGTCGATTGTGGAATTAATTGGATTGAAACTGAATCGGACGTAAAATCCCCAAATTGCCGAGAATGATATAGCATGAATATGGGTTTGATTTTTGTTAAAATGTGTTGACAATGTTTTAATGTTAATGGCATGATTAATTAGTGCTAATTGATGTTTTAGAAATTTAATTGGGTAATTAATTGTGTAACCACTTTAGTGTAATTAAATTGGGAAAATTGGATTTTTGGAATTTAATTATTATTGGGCCTTAAATTGGATTTGGGCTGTTTGTGTTGTAATTGGGCTTATTGGGCTTATTGGGCTTAGTTGTACTAAGTTAGGTTTAGGCAAAATGGTTGGATCCAATTGGGCCCAAACCGCATCCATAAAGCCCAAATGCGACTTAATGGACCTTTAAAGTTTAATTGGGCCTAATGGGCCAAGATTGATTTCTAGGCTTATGGGGTAACTCCCGGAGTTGGACTTTGGTTATCGGTTTGATCCGAGTTGACCAAAGTCCACGCTTAAGAAATTAATTAAAAGCCCATTGGACTTTAATGAAATTGACGTTGGACGTTAATCGGGCTTTGAGACCCAACGATTAAATTTGGAATTTAAGTCGTAAAGGTTTATTAATAAAGTGTAATATTTAATTTGGAAATTAAATAGTGAATTAGAATTGAATGAATATTAAATTGGATTTAATTATGTAGTTTAATTTAATTCAAGATTCGTACTTTGAGTACTTATTCCGCAAAACGAGTTTGACTCGAGCAAAATCAAATCGTTGTTTGAACATTGGATGATCACTAATTATCAGATTAATTAATTTGATTAGATTGATTGATAACATGCTTGTGTGAATACATGGTTGCGATGTATGAATAATGTATATCAGATGGATATTAGATGGGTGGGGAAATTTTAGAAAGTTGGTTGTAATAAATTTGGATTTATTAATTGGACCTGCGTGTCCAGCCATATTACCTCATTATTCTTTGTATTCTCTTCTCACCTATTCCCCTCAATGTAAATGCGGTTTCTTTAAAGTGGTATGTAACGGGTAGAAGTAATACATGTGCTAGCGGGAGAGAGAAAGGGAGAGATTTGATCTAGGATCAATGTGTAAAGTATTCATCCGCATATCATTATTATTTTATCATATGCGCTTTATTATTGTGTTAGAATGCATGTTTAAGGGTGTATGATGATGAGACCTTAACAAAGATATAAATTTGTTGCCAATTTGCACTCGAAAAACCCTCGCAAAATATTAAGCGTCTTTCCTTCCATTGAGTGATTCTCACTCAAGATCCGAGACTGGCATTGGCTGGCTTGTTGCCCAAAGTCAAGGCCTTTGTCCGTCGAGGATGTGTTTGAATCACGAGAGCTTGTTCCATATTGGTGTCCTTGTCCAAGTTGTGGTTTGTTGGCCAAAGTCAAGACCACTTCTTGTTCATCGACATTGAGTACGAAGCTTTCCATGGTCATGGGTCACGCTTAACTGGGATCACTAAGTTTGTTGTGCCAAAGCCAAGGCTTAGTTGATTCAGAGGAAAAATGTTAGGTAATACATGGATGTATTGGCATATATAAGATATATGTTTCGGACTTTGATGTCCCCCTACCCTAGGATTAGGATGGATTGGATCCAATCGATCTTGGAGATCTACTAGTAATTATCATACAATTTGTTGCCAAAGTCAAGATTGTGTGATATTTAACGGGATCCTAGCCCACTAGGAAACACGATTTCCCGAGTACTCGACAGAGGGTTAGAGGCTCGCCGAAAAATAGTGGGAGGCAAGAATTGAATTTGCAATATTCGTTTAAATCCTTGCCATACGCGCTCAAACAAATATCGTTCATCAAATATAGATTAAATGTTAGTTGGACTAATATTTAAATGTTGTTTTTTAATTAATAGTTGACTATATTCAAACTATTCATTTATAGTTGATTTTATAATTGGATTATAGTAATCAATATAATTGATTTAAATCTATTAAATTATAGTTGATTAAATAGTTGGACTATTGTAATCATATAATAAATAGTACCTAAATCGTTTATTAATAGTTGACTATTAAAATCAAGATAAAATTGAAAGATTGACATTTAAAACATAATCCTAGGGAAAATGTGTTTAAATTGTTTAATTTTCATAATTGGGAAATAAATTTCAGGATGGTCCTGGAAAAATATAAGTTACTTTATTTGATAAATAACGTATTATGCCTAAGCCGCGAGTTGAGCAATAGTAGAGCATAATCTTTGGAAGATTTATGTAATGATAACTTTAGTGCTTAATCCATTAAGCTTTCGGCAGTAGACTCCTTAATTTCTGAATCAGAACTAAGGATTAAATCCTTAAAGTATGATAATGAAAATTGAAGGATCTTCAAAGAATCTATCCTTAGAATTTTAGAAGTACTAATATGGCAATAATAAAACGGTTGAGAGTTAATGACTAATCTCAATGAATAAAGTCAAAATTTGCAATAAGGCAAGTAGCGCTAGTCGCACTTTACTTCGATATTCTAGAAGGCCGAGGCTAGGCAAAGGCTTCTAGAGTGTTGAAAAAGGCAAAGGCAAAATCATTATAATCTTCTGGGAAGAATAAAGGACATATCCCAAAATATCTGCCTAAATGTGGCAAATGGATCGCGGAAGCGTGACTGCCGTTTGGACAAAGCAGACATGAAGGAATTGAAGACGAGCAAGGCTCTGACTTCAAATATGTTTGTCATAAATATATCACTACTAGTATTAAAATTGGATTTTAGATACTTAGTGTGATATATATATATTGATGTTCAGAATCTGCTTTGAGTAGGATACTGACTTCATATGAGATAAATCTGCGAATTGGAAACGGGAACGAAAGTCGCTGTTTTAACCGTAGATACCTAAGTTTAGGAACTACCTTCGGGTGTGTACCTAAATTTAGAAACTGTTTATAATGTAACTAGTTTGACTAGATATATTATCTCTATATCAGTGTTTAACCCATTGTGGGTTTTACCTTTATATTCTATAACACTAAAGTGTTTTATTATATAAAGATGAGATTGAGATAAACACATTAGAGTGAATAACAGAGTTTGTTATTTTGAATGTAAATAAAATCTCTAAAATGACAAATAAATAGCTCAAACTGATTTGATCAGAAGAAACTATTGTGGCATTGTTGTCTGGGAACAATCAAACAGACTCGTATATCCATACTTTTGAAGAGTGGGTACTCGGACTAATTTGTTCCATTCAAATAAAGTCTACAAATCTATTTTTATTGGGGCAATGTGCCTATAACACTATTTACTAGGTAAAAGTGTAAATGCCACTGATATGTTAGCCCTAGTTCATAGTGAAGCAAAGTGGGCCCATGTCTAGCTAGGCTAGAGTGGATATGAATATTTCGTGACCTTTACGGATGTGGCATCGCGTTATGGTTATGTGTTTCCTTTTGGAACACAAATCGGAAACTTTTAGTTTCGACACGAAATAGACAAACAAATCGGCTATAGTAATTAAACCGTCACGGTAAGACCGTAATGGAAAATACTTAGGCAATAAGTTTCTAATATACTTGAAAGAGTAAGTATTCTTTCAAAAGGATCCTCCCGGAACACGTCAGTTTGACGGTGTGTCCGAACGGATAACCCGAATTTTGTTGGACATGATAAGGTTAATCATGAGTCGCTCTGAGCTACCATTTCTTCAAACGGATAAGCATAAATAGTGCAAGAACTTATTTTGAATAAGGTTCCATAAAAATCTTGTTTGACATATATCATATTAGATATGACGGGAAAGAAACCGGGTTTCTCATATGTTTGGGATGATACCAAACTAAAACCCAAATTGGATAAGTGGCAATTGTAGTGTAGGACACAGAAACCGGCGATGCTGTTCCGGGCTCGCGGCCCGGTCGGGAGTACGGAGTAGCCCACGGGGGACTAAACCGGAGAAATAAAATGGAGTCGCCATCCGGTGTGAACCAGAGAAGATGAATTAGGCCAACTCACCCCCTCGCAATGGGTGAGTGAGGGGGTGAGTGCGGCCGAGAGAGGGCTGTGAGAGTGTGAGGGGAAGAAAGAGGGTAGGTTTCACGTGTGTATTGCTAGCTAAATGAAGAAGGGTTTTTGGTCTCTTTTTATATTGGAGGGAGCTTAGGTGGAAAGTGAGGCCAATTAATGGTATTTGGTGGAGGGTGGATAATTTATTGGGGCTTTTGAAAAGAGATGGGGGAGCCTGGGAGGCATGTGCAGGTGATGTGCTAGGATAGAGGTGATTTGGCTTTTAGTGTTTTGGAAAGTTGAATTTGTGATGGTTTATTTATTATTTTGGTTGAATTTGTGTGTGTATTCACGTGGGGGAGTTGCCTTATTTAATGGGTTTGTCTTGTTTGTTGAATTGTTTTGAATTAATTATGGTTTGTTGAATTTGGACGTGAGGTGAAGAGTGATTAAATTGGTTTTGTTGTTTAGTGTTATTGTTTTTTGAAAGCGATGTGTGGGTTTATTATTTTATTGTCTTGACTTTTGTTATTTGTTGAATTTTTGTTTGTTGAATTGGTGTTTGTGTTAAATTGTGTTTGTGGATAGTGACGTGAGGCTAAGGTTTTGGGCCGAGGGGGGTAATTTTGAAACAAAGGTCCAATGAGCAAACCCGATGTTAAACAAGCGAATCAATCCAAAAATGTCAATTCTTGACTCTTCCCTCCGACGTCCGGTTCTCGCGCTTTCCACGACATAAAGGTAGTGCCGCCTCCGTACGAGGCTCATCATCGGGACTTACATGCAAAAATGCAGTGCCTACATGTAGGTTATCCTAGGGATAACATAAGTATAGTACTTATACAACACTCACAAGAGAACAATTAGATTGTTGCTCACCATGCGGTTTTCCTAAGAGGAATACCGATATGCAGCGGCGGTAAGTGGGAGGATAGTAAAACTCGATGAAAATCGGAGTAATACTATTCAAGGCACCGAATCTTAATGGAATACAAAATAGTTCATCAAGGATGAAACTATCTATTAATCTTCAATACACAAGAACCGCGTATGTCGGAGAGAGTCAGAAAACAACCTGGGGTATGGGTTTCTGATCTCACCTCATAAAGATGTCTATCTTATTGAGGAATACCAACTAACTACGTATGAGGAAGTGATACAAGGTATCGACTCCCTATTATGACAAAGTGTCATGAGTTCGAAATGGAATCCATGTATATCAACAAGTTTGGATACTAGTTGATGTACCGCAAGGCATTGTGCCTATTGGTACTATAAGTCTTCAAGGAAGACGTACATGGATGGCAACATACCAACGTACTAAGCTAGGCTTGTAAGCGAAAAGGTATCGTTATCAACATTGTGTTGATTACGATTCAACCTTTTACCTTTTGCCACGGTAAATCCATTTGGATAATGCTTGCTAAAGCTGCGTATTTCATTTATGAAATATGACAGCTTTACGGGAAAATCACTTTCCTAAAAAGGAAACATTTCGGAGGATGTTACAACATCCTGTCGGTTTTGTCGTACCATAACAAGCAAACAATGTTTGTAGGTTATTCGATCCATGTTTGGATTGAAGCAAGCATAGGTTCTTGGAATTATCGTTTTGATGTAATCATAATAGTTTATGATTTAATTCAAAACGAAAATGATTCTTGTGTATATAAGAGGGTTAGTGGGAGCTCACTGACAGTGGTTTTCCTATATAAAAATTCGGTGAAAGCTTGGCTTTCGAGAAAACTCTCCGAGAAATCGTACATTAAAAAATGTACGCGACCTGGTGTCTCATACGCTTTGAGCATATGGATTCACAAACAGGCCAATCCAAGTGATAGTCACTGGATTGATGTTAAGAACATCCATTAGAATCTTAGAGATCTAAGGATGTTGTCTTAGTCTATGGAGAATGAGAACTTGAAGTGACTGGGATCATTGTAGCAAGTTTCCAAACCGATAAAATGACTATAAGTCGCAAACGGTACTACACAGTTTGAATAACGGTACAGTGAGCTGGAAATCTTCCAAGCAAGATACTGTTACCGAATAAACAACAAATGCGGGTTATTGCTGCAGCTGAGGTGGCAATAGAAGCCATTTGGGTCGATAATAAATCTAATTAGATTAGATATAATTCTGTTAGCAGCTGAGCTAGGCTTGAGCACAGGCTAAAGAATTAATGGTCTCATCAACGATCCAGATATATACTTCGATATTCATCTGATCCGTTCGGATCATACATCGTGGCGATGTGATGATCGTATAAATCGCATCAGACGATAATCATGCAAATCCGCTGACGAAAGTCTTTTCTCAGCAGTTTGAGCCAACCGTACATAGTTCGGGTGTAAGACACTCGAGTGACTGGCTATAGGCCAAGTGGGAGATTGTTGGACAAATATGACCCATAGCGTCACTATTTGTACAGATCATGGTGTTTTTGTACAAATTAACTATGTGACAAATGAGATTGCACTCTTATCATTTGTGATTAGATCACCAAGATATATAAATGATAGGAGGTCCCTGTGATTTGTTCCTGGATGGAGAATGATATGAGACAGTATCAGTTCACGTAGGATAAATCATTAAATATCCATAGTCAGAGTATTATCGAGATTGGACATCGATGAATGTAAAAGACTAGTATTACACTTGTGCGCGTTGTGAGGGCACAACGGCATAGTTCTCATATATTTGGGTATAGGATACTCATGCAAGTGTAATAGGAGGTTGTGTTTCACCGATGGTACGGGAAACAGCTTCGCTCTGGATAAGACCCCCTCGAAATTCCATTGGTAGTATGACTATGTGTCTATGGAAGTCCGAAATCAGGGTAGGTGTATTTGGTCTTAACTTGAGACTTGCACCGCTAATACTTGTGACAATCAATATACTTTGGTTGTGGTCTTCCAGGGCTTTAACCGGTTCTGTACACGCCAATGCTGGGTATATTGAGAATCGTAGTGTGTTGGGTGTGTTGTCAAGACAGAAGTGTCACTCCAGTCATATGGAGTTAATGATCGCGTAGGGATACAGAACTGGCTCTCTAAAAAGGTTGCAACCATCGGGATAATATGACTTGGTCATGATTATCGATATTAAAGAGACTAGTTGCTCGTTATCCGATATGCTTCGTACGGGGCAGACACTGTACCAGCCCCAGGCCTCGCATGTGATCATCTGATACTGGACAGAAATACGCAATACTTCGTATACACTACGCCTGATATAGATCCTTATTCCTGTAAGGATATTTTTAGAGAATTGGGTAGGCATAGTGCTTTGCTAGAAGCCAACCTTGTCTTGTAAATCGGTATAAACGTGGTACTAGGTACTTACGTGTTCGGATAGTCCGACGACCGAATTTTCTGCCAATATATCCGGGGATCTCATGGGTCGCTTCCCAAAGATTCACCGATGACGTATGACTCGTACTTTTAATTAATCTGGATTAATTAGATGAGAGAGAAAATTAATCTTGGATTAATGTGGAGATATTTTATCTGGGATAAAATATCAATTAAAGAGAGATAACGATTAATTTGGAATTAATAGGCAAATTAATATATTCGATATATTAAACGAAATTGGATTTCGACGCGGAATTAAAATTAGATTTTAATTCGGGCGAACGAATTCATTTAGAATTAATTCGTTAGCGACGTGAATAGTGACTTTGCTAGGCGTAATCATTTAATTACGACGCAACGGAAAATTCGTTAATTTGGAATTAGCGAACCCGAACCCGGGATTATTTGCGAGCGCATTCGCATTTCGAATTTGAGTGCGGCACACAAGTCAAATCAAGCGTCAAATCATTAGTCGCATCAAGCGTCAAATCACTTGTCACTTTGAGTGATGTGACTTGACAACTTGTGATTGAGTGATGTGCGTGGTTGGCATTTGTGGGCATTAATTGCCTTGGCTTTTGGAACCAAAATTTGTGTATTTGATTTGAGAAATCAATTACCAAAAATTACTTAACACAATTATCTCTCTCTCTCCTCCATTCTCTTCATCTTTCTCACGCCCAAAGGGCTGTGTATTTTCTGGTTTCTGGTTCACCAAAAACTGTGAATGGGGAAGCAAAAGTGGTGAGATTTGTGGCAAATTTCTAGAGAGCTAGCACTCCGAGAGACATGCGAAGGTGATAGAGAAGTCCACCCATGAGCCGAGAACCATTCGACGAAGCTTGGAACTTGACGAAGACCTCCAATGGCCGAAACAGCGAGCTGTGAAACTGCCCACTGATGTGACAGTAAAGAGGAAGCAGAAACAATTTTTTTGCCTTCCGCGTTGCTCAACTGTTCGATGTAAGTATTCCGTAACTTTCTCGATTGTATTCAGACATGTTCATGCTTGTTTTATTGATCTTGGGATGCTTAGAATCTCCAACAGGATTATAGTAATCAAATATATTTGAATTTATCCAATCAAATAGTAGTTGATTATATAGTTAGACTATAGTAATCATTATATTCGATTGTACCCGAAATCGTTGATTGGATAGTTGGACTATTGGAATCAAGATAGCTGAAAGATTAGCGTTTAAAACATAATCCTGGATGAAAATATCTTTAAGCAGCTTTAATTTTCAGATTGGGAGTAGAACCTTAGGATAGTCCTGGGAACCGAGAAGTTACTTTATTTGATAGAGTGACGCCTCGGGCCTAAGCCCGGAGTTGAGCGAATAGTAGAACATGATCTTTGGAAGATTCATGTGATGATAACTTTAGTGCTCAATCCGTTATGCTTGCCGTAAAGAATCCTTAATTTCTTCGTCAGAACTAAGGATTAGATCCTTATAGTATGATATTGAAATTGAAGGATCTTCATAGATCTATACTTAGATCTTAGAAGTACTAATTGCAATAGAAAACTCTTGGAGAGTTAATGGCTATGCTCAAGGAGACAAAGCCAGAGTTTACAAAAGGGCAAGAAGCGCAAGGCGCATCTTACTTCGACATCCCAGAAGGCCAAGGCTTGGCCGAAGGCTTCTGAGGTGTGGAAAAAGGGCAAAGGCAAAATCGTCACAGTCTTCTAGGAAGACAAAGGACATATCCCAATATGTCTGCCTAAACTGTGGCAAACGGGGTCACTGGAAGCTTGACTGCCGTATGGACAAGGCAGACATGAAGGAATTGAAGGGGCAAGGCTCCGGCTTCAAGTATGTTTGTCATAAACATGTTTGCTACTGGTTTCAAAATTAGATTTTTGATACTAGTTGTGGTACATAAATATGTACTGATGTGCAGAATCTGCTGATTAGCAGGAGACTGACTTCAGTTGAGATTGATCTGCGAGTCGGAAACTGGACGAGAGTCGCTGTTTTAACCGTAGAAACCTAAGTTTAGGAACTACCCTTTGGGTATACTTAAATTAGGAAACTGTTATAATGTACCTAGTTTGACTAGAAACATTATCTCTATATCTAAGTTTAACCCGTTGCAGGTATACCTTTATATTCTAGAACACTAAGTGTTTTATTTTATAAAGATGATATTGAGATAAACAGATTAGATGTGAATAACAGTATTTATATTTTGAATATAAATGAATCTCAAACGTATAACATGACAAACAAATAGCTCAAACTGAATTAATCAGTTGAGACTTATTTGTGGCATTGTTGTCTGTGACACATCAACAAGACTCGTATATCCACACTTTCGAAGAGTGGATACTATGACGGATTTGATTCTATCCAAATGATGTCTACGAATCTAGTTTATTAGGAAAAGTGCCTAAAACACCTTTTACTTGGTAAAAGTATAAGTGCCACCGATCTGTTAGCCCTCGTTCATAGTGACGTAAGTGGCCCATGTCTAGCTAGGCTAGAGGTGGATATGAATACTTCGTAACCTTTACGGATGTGGCATCGCGTTATGGTTACGTGTTTCTTTTGAAGCACGAATCGGAAACTTTTGATCAATTCAAAGAGTTTCAACATAAAGTAGACTGACAGATCGGCTAAAGTATTAAACCGTCACGGTTAGACCGTGGTGGAAAATACTTAAGCAATAAGTTTCTCAATTACTTGAAAGACTATAGTATTCTTTCACAAAGGACTCCTCCCGGAACACCTCATTTGAGCGGTGTGTCCAAACGGAGAAACCGAATTTTGTTGGACATGATAAGGTTAATTATGAGTCGCTCTGAGCTACCATTTTCCTTCTTGGGATACACATTAAACAGTGCAAAACTTATTTTGAATAAGGTTCCATAAAAATCCGTTTGACATACTTCATATTAGATATGAATAGGAAAGAAACCGGGTTTCTCATTCCTGAAGATTTGGGAATGTTAGGCATATGTTTGGATAATACCAAACTAGAACCCAAATCGGATAAGTGCCTAATTTGTGGGTTATCCTAGGGTAACCAAAGTATAGTACTTATACAACTCACAAGAGAACAATTTAATTGTTGCTCTCCATGCGGTTTTCCTAAAAGGATTACCTATATGCAGTGGTAAGTGGGAAGAAAGTAAAAATCAAAGAAAATCGGAGTAATAATGTTCCAGGCACTGAGTCCTTAATGGAACACAAACAGTTCATAAAGGATGAAACTGTACCACAATCTTCGAATACATAAGAATCGCGTTAGTCGAAGAAAGTCAGAAAATAATCTGGGAGATATGGGTTTCTGATCTTACCTCGTAAAGATGTTAATCTTATTGAGGAAGACAAACCGGCTACGTATTAGGAAGTTATACAAGGTATCGACTCCCTATTATGGCAAAGTGACATGATGTCTGAAATGGATTCCATGTATGCCAACCAAGTTTAGACACTGGTTGTTATACCGGAAGGCATTGTGCCTATTGGTACTATATGAGTCTTCAAGGAAGACATACATTGATGGCAACATACCAACGTACAAAGCTAGGCTTGTAGCGAAAAGGTATCATTATCAACATTGTGTTGATTACGACGAAACCTTTTATTCATTGCCATGATTAAATCCATTTGGATAATGCTTGCTAATGCTGCATGTTTCATTTATGAAATATGGCAGCTGAACGTCAAAATCTCTTTCCTTAAACGGAAACCTTTTGGAGGATGTTTACAACATCCTGGCGGTTTTGTCGTACCAAAACATGCAAACAAGGTTTGCAAGTTAAATCGATTCATTTATAGATTGAAGCAAGCATTGTGTTCTTGGAACCGATGTTTTGATGATATCATAATGGTATATGACTTCATTCAAAACGATAATGATTCTTGTGTATATAAGGAGGTTAGTGGGAGCGCACTAACAATGATTGTCATAATACAATCTAGTGGGAGCGCACTATATTGATGACATATCATTTCTTGGAAATGACATTCCCATAATACAATCGGTGAAAGCTTGGCTTTCATGAAAATTCACCATGGAATACTTGGGAGAGACAACCTTTATTCTAGGAATAAGGATCTACTGGGATAGATCTAAAAGTTGTTCGCAATCTCCGAGAGCTCGTATATTGAAAAATATGTACGCGACCTAGTGTCTCATATGCTTTGAGCATATGGAGTCACAATCGGGCCAATCCAAGTGATGGTCACTGGATTGATGTTAAGAACTGCTGGACAATTTTGACCCATAGCATCACTATTTGTACAGAACATTGTGTTGTTGTAAAAATTAACTATGTGACAAATGAAATTGCTCTTTTATCATTTGTAATTGGATTACCGGGATATATAAATGATAAAAGTCCATATGATTAGTTCCGAATTGATAAGATATGAGACAGTATCAATCCATGAAGGTTTAATCATTAAAACATCCCTAGTCGGAGTATTATCGAGATTGGACATCGATAATGCGGAATAGACTAGTATTGCACTTGTGCGTGTTATGGGAGCATAATGGCATAGTTCTCATATATTTGGGTATTGGATACTCATGCAAGTGTAATAGGAGGTTGTGTTTACCGATGGTACGGAAACAGCTTCGCTCTGGATAGACCCCTCGGAGTTCCATTAGTAGTATGACTATGTGTCTATGGAAGTCCGAATCAGGGTAGGTGTATTTGGTCTTAACCTGAGACTTGCATCGCTAATACTTGCGACAATCAATATACTTTGGTTTTGGTCGTCCGGGGCTTTAACAGGTTCTGTGTACGCCTCTTCTGGGTATATTGAGAATCGTAGTGTATTGGGTGTGATGTTAAGATGGAAGTATCACTCCAGTCATATGGAGATGATGGTCACATAGGATACGGAACTAGTACTCTTTAGTACTGCAGTCATCGGGATAATATGACTAGGTCATGATTATTCGATTATAGAGACTAGTTACCAGAGATCTGATATGTGCTTCGTATGAGGCAGACACAATTCCAGCCCCAGGCTTTGCACGTGACATCCGATAATGGATCGCAATACGTAATACTACGTATACTATGTCTGATATAGATTACATATTCTTTTAAGAATATTTTTGGAGAATTGGGTAGGCACGATGTTTTGCTAGAAGCCAACCATGTCTTGTAAATCGGTAAAAACGTAGTACTAGGTACGTACGTGTTCGGATAGTCCGACGACCGGATTTACTGCCAACATATCCGGGGATCTAATGGGTCACTTCCCGAAGATTCACCGATGACGTATGACTCTAGCATAATTAATCTGGGATTAATTGGTAGAGAGAGAAAATTAATCTGGGATTAATTACGGAGATATTTTATCTGGGATAAAATACTAATTAAATAGAGAGAACGATTAATTTGGAATTAATCGATAAAATAATATATTCGATATATTAAACGAAATTAGATTTCGACGCGGAATTAAAATTAGATTTTAATTCGGGCGAACGAGTTAATTTAGAATTAATTCGCTAGCGACGTGAATAGTAATTTTGCTAGGCATAATTATTTAATTAAATTTGATTTAATTACGTCGCAACGGAAAATTCGTTAATTCGGAATTAGCGAACCCGAGCCCGGGAGTGTTTGCGGGCCCACTCACATTTCGAATCGAGTGGGGCCCACAAGTCACATATTGCGTCACATCACTAGTCAACTTTATCACTTAATGTGATAGAAGTTGTTGGTTGATGGTTGAGTGCAAAACACTCAAATGTGATGGTTTGAATGACTAATACCATTTATTTATTTTTGGTATATCATTTTGAATTGATTTTTGAAATCAATTCAACCAACACAACTCATCATCTTCTCCTCTCTCCCATTCGGCCAAGGGCCATTTTTCTCTCAAATGTTCTTGGCTTGGCCAAGAACAACAAGAAGCAAAAGGGAAGATTTGTGGCAAATTTTTCCAAGATGCTAGCATATCCAATGGGTCAAACAAAGGTGATAGGGAAACCCATTCATGAGCATGGAATACACAATCAAAGCTTGGAGCTTGGAGGACATCCATGGAGGAGCATGACCGAAACACAAGGAGCACACAAAGAGACCTTGACCGAAAGCTTCAAGGAAATTTTTATTGTTCTTCGCATCGCAAAAGCCGATCAAAGTGAGTATTCTGCAACTTTACTTTGATGTATTCGCACTTTTCATAGCTTAATTTGATTTGGGATAACCTAGAAAACCCAACATTGGTATCAAGAGCCTTGATTAAGCATGAAATTGGATTAGGGTAAAATTTGGGTAAAATTGATTTGAGCATGATTTTATGAAATTGTTTGATTGAGTATGCTTGAATGATGATAACTTAGAGTTATGCATGATCAATTTGATGAAAATTGAATTGGATTAGATTTTCCTCAATTTTTGGGCTTGGCCGAAAGTTGTAGTACCCTAATGTCATGGTAATTTTTGTTCTTTTGTTCATTGGATGAGTTGAAAGACTTGTGAAATGTTGATTTGAGATTCAATTGGATTGAAATCGGAATTGGACATTAAATCCCCAAATTGCCGTGAGCTATTAGCATGGAAATGAATTGATTTTTGATTCAATAATGTTGGACATATGTTGATGATAATAAGCATGATTAATTAAGTAAATTGGTATTTTGGAAATGTTAATTTGACTAATTAATTATGGCTAATACACTTTAAATAATTTAATTGTGATATTTGGAATATTGTGATTAAATATTGGTTGGGCTAAATTTGGAATTGGGCTAATAAAGTTGTATTTGGGCTTAATGGGCTTGGTTGGGCCAAGTTTGATTTAGGTTAATTGGTTGGATCCAATTGGGCCCAAAATCATATCCATAAAGTCCAAATATAATATAATGGACCTTTAAAATTTTAATTGGGCCTAATGGGTCTAAATTGATTTTTGGCAAAAGGGTGATTCCTTATTGGGCTTTGGTTGCCAAAGTCCATGCCTTATAAATTAATTGAAAGCCCATTGGACTTTAATTAAATTGACATTGGATGTTAATTGGGCTTTGAGACCTGTTTAAATTAGATTTAGAATCTAAGTCGCAAAGGCTCATTAAAAATGTAATTATTTAATTTGGAATTAAATAAAGAATTAGTATTGAATACAAATTAAATTGGATTTAATATTGTAGTTTAATATAATTCAAGAATTCGTACTTTGAGTACTTATTCTTAAACGAGTTTGACTCGCGCAAATCAAATCGTTGTTTGAACATTGAATGGTCATTAATTTCAGATTAATTAATTGGATTAGATTGATTGATAACATGCTTTGTGTGAATACATGGATGTGATGTATGAATAATGTATATCGGATGGATATTAGATGGGTGAGGCGTAATTTTGGAAATTGTTGTAATAAATTTAGAATTTATTAATTTGGACCTGCGTGTCCAGCCTATTACCTCTTGACTCTTTGTATTTCTCTTCTCACCTATTCCCCTCATTGTAAATGAGGTTTCTTTAGAAGTGTTATGTAATTGGGTAGAAGTAAGATTTGTGCTAGCGGGAGAGAGGAAAGGGAGAGATTTGTTCTAGGGACAAGTGTTTTAAAATATTCATCCGCATATCATTATTAATTTATTTATCGCGCCTTATTATGCTTTTAGAATGCATGTCTAAGGGTGTATGATGAGACCTAATAAAAGATAATTAATTGGTTGCCAATTACGCGAAAAACCCTCAACAAATATTAAGCATTTTTCCTTCCATTGAATGATTCATTCTCAAGATCCAAGATTGGCACTGGTTTGTTGGCCAAAGTCAATACCTATGTCCATCCTGGATGTGTTTGAATCATGAAGGCTTTGTTCCATATCGCATGTCTTGTCCAAGTTGTGATTTGTTGGCCAAAGTCAAGATCAATTCTTGTCCATCGACATCGATTACGAAGCTTTCCAAGGTCAATGGGTCCCGCTTAACTGGAATCATTAAGTTTGTTCTGCCAAAGCCAAGGCTTAATTGATTCAGAGGAAAAAGGTTTGGAAATATATCGGATATATTGGCATATATTAGATATATGTTTCGGACTTGGATGTCCACCTACTGGATCTAGGAATTGGATGAGATCTAATTGATCTTAGAGATCTACCTAGTTAAATATCATACAGCTTGTTGGCCAAAGTCAAGGTGTTTGTTATTTAACGGGATCCTAGCCCACTAGGAAACAAGGTTTCCCGAGTACTCAACAGAGGGTTAGAGGCTCGCCGAAAAATAGTGGGAGGCAAGTATTAAATTTGCAATTTCGTTTAGATACTTGCCAATACGCACTCATTTCAATTTTTCGTCAATACTTAAAAAATATATTAGCTGGACTAATATTTAATCGTTGTTTTAAAACAAACAGTTGGACTGTATTCAAACTACTTCAAATTATAATTGATTATATAATTGGATTATAGTAATCAATATATTTGAATTTAACCAATCAAATTATAGTTGATTATATAGTTAGACTATAGTAATCATTATATTCAATAGTACCCGAAATCGCTGATTGGATAGTTGGACTATAACAATCAAGATAACTGAAAGATTAGTGTTTAAAACATAATCCTGAGAGAAAATGTCATTAAACGGCTTTAATTTTCAGATTGGGAATGAAACCTCAGGATAGTCCTGGGAACTGAGAAGTTACTCTATTTGATAGAGCAACCTCTTGGGCCTAAGCCTGGAGTTGAGCAAATAGTGGAGCATGAGTTTTTGAAGACTCATGGTGATGATACCTTTAGTGCTCAATCCGTTATGCTTGCCGCAAAGACTCTTTAATTTCTTTGTCAGAACTAAGAATTAGATTCTTATAGTATGATATTGAAATTGAAGGATCTTCATAGATCTATACTTAGATCTTAGAAGTATTAATTACAATAGAAAACTCTTGGAGAGTTAATGGCTATGCTCAAGGAGACAAAGCCAGAGTTTGCAAAAAGTCAACAAGCGCAATGCGCATCTTACTTTAACATCCCAAAAGTCAAGGCTTGGCCAAACGCTTTTGCGGATGTGAAGAAAATGGGCAAAGGAAAAATCATCATAGTCTTCTAGGAAGACAATGGACATATCCCAAGATGTCTGCCTAAATTATGGCAAACGGGGTCACTGGATGCGTGACTACCATATGGACAAGGCAGACATGAAGGAAGAGAAGAGGGGCAAGGCTTCGGCTTCAAGTATGTTTGTCATAAACATGTTCGCTATTAGTTTCAAAATTTGATTTTTGATACTAGATGTAGAACATTAAATATGTACTGATGTGCAGAATCTGCTGATTAGCAGGATACTGACTTTAGTTGAGATTTACCTACGAGTCGAAAACGGGACGAGAGTCGCTGTTTAACCGTAGAAACCTAAGTTTAGGAACTACCCTTCGGGTGTGTACTTAAATTAGGAAACTGTTAAAATGTAACTAGTTTGACTAGAAACATTATCTCTATATCAGAGTATAACTCGTTGCGGGTATACATTTATATTCTAGAACATTAAAGTGTTTCATTTTATAAAGATGATATTGAGATAAACACATTAGATGTGAATAATAGTATTTATATTTTGAATATAAATGAATCTCAAACGTATAACATGAAAAACAAATAGTTCAAACTGATTTTATCAGATGAGACTTATTTGTGGCATTATTGTCTAGGACACATTAACAAGACTCGTATTTCCACACTTTCGAAGAGTGTATACTAGGACGGATTTGATTCTATTTCAAATAATGTCTATGAATCTAGTTTATTAGGCAAAGTGCCAAAAATACCTTTTACTTGGTAAAAGTGCAAGTGCCACCGATCTGTTAGCCCCATTCAGAGTGACGTAAGTGGGCCCATATCTAGCTAGGCTAGAGGTGGATATAAAACTGTGTAACCTTTACGGATGTGGCATCGCGTTATGGTTATGTGTTTCTTTTGAAACACGAATCGAAAACTTTTGATAAATTCAAAAAGTTCGACACGAGTAACACACAAGACAGAGCCGATCAGCTAAGTATTAAACCGTCACGGTTAGACCTGGTGGAAAATACTTAAGCAATAAGTTTCTCGAATACTTGAAAGAGTATAATATTCTTTCACAGTGAACTCCTCCCGGAACACCTCAATTGAGTTGTGTGTCCAAAACGTAGAAACAAATTTTGTTTAGACATAATAAGGTTATTATGAGTCGCTCTGAGCTACCATTTTCCTTCAAGGGATACGCATTAAACAGTGCAATACTTATTTTGAATAAGGTTCCATGAAAATCTGTTTGACAGACTTCATATTAGATATGAACAGGAAAGAAACTGGGTTTTCTCATTCCTGATGATTTGGGTATGCTAGGCATATGTTTGGATGATACCAAACTAGAACCCAAATTGGATAAGTGCCTAAATTGTAGGTTATCCTAGGGTAACCAAAGTACAGTACTTATACATCTCACTATAGAACAATTTAATTGTTGCTCACCATGCGGTTTTCCTAATCGGAATACCTATATGCAGTGGCAATTGGGAAGAAAGTAAAACTTGATGAAAATCGGAGTAATACTGTTCTAGACACCGAGTCCTTAATGGAACACAAATAGTTCATCAGGGATGAAACTATTCCAATAATCTTCGAATACACAAGAACCGCGTAAGTCGGAGAGAGTCAGAAAATAACCTGGGAGGTATGGGTTTCTGATCTCACCTCGTAAAGATGTCAATCTTATTGAGGAAGACAAACCGACTACGTATGAGGAAGTGATACAAGGTATCGACTCCCAATTATGGCAAAGTGCCATGATGTCTGAAATGGATTCCATGTATACCAACCAAGTTTAGACACTGGTTGTTGTACCGAAAGGCATTGTGCATAATGGTACTATATGAGTCTTCAAGAAGACATACATGGAAGGCAACATACCAACGTACAAAGCTAGGCTTGTAGCGAAAAGGTATCGTTATCAACATTGTATCGATTACGACGAAACCTTTTAACTGTTGCCATGGTTAAATCCATTCGGATAATGCTTGCTAATGCTGCATATTTCATTTATGAAATATGGCATATGGACGTCAAAATCACTTTCCTTAAATGGAAACCTTTTGGAGGATGTTTACAACATCCTGACGGTTTTGTCATACTAAAACGAGCAAACAAGGTTTGCAAGTTAATCAGTCCATTGATGGATTAAAGCAAGCATTGCATTCTTGGAACTATCGTTTTGATGTAATCATAATGGTATATGATTTAATTCAAAACGAAAAATGATTCTTGTGTATATAAGGAGGTTAGTGGGAGCGCACTGACAGTGATTGTCCTACATTATGATGATATATCATTTCTTGGAAATGACATTCCCATAATACAATCGGTGAAAGCTTGGTTTTCATGAAAAATTTCTCCATAGAATTCTTGGGAGAGACAACATTTATTCTATGAATAAGGATCTACTGGATAGATCTAAAGGTTTTGGCACTCTCTGAGAACTCGTACATTGAAAGATATGTACGCGACCTGGTGTCTCATATGCTTTGAGCATATGGAGTCACAATCAGGCCAATCCAAGTGATGTCACTGGATTGATGTTAGGAAAATCCTTAAGTATCTTAGATAAACTAAGGATGCTGTCTTATACTATGGAGAATGAGAACTTGAAGTGACCGGGTTCACTGCTGCAAGTTTCCTAACCGAAAAAATGACTATAAGTCGTAATATAGGTACTATATAGTTTGAATAACGGAACAGTGAGCTGGAAATCTTCCAAGCAAGATACTGTTGCCGAATAAACAACGAAGCGAAATATTGCTGCAGCTGAGGCAGCAATAGAAGCACTTTGGATCTAAATAATCCTAATTGGATTAGGAGTAGTTCTGTTAGCAGCTGAGCTAGGCTACAACACAGGCTAAAGAATTAATGGTCTCATCAACGATCCAAGTATATACTTCAACTATTCATCTGATTTGTTCGGATCATACATCGTGGCGATGTGATGATCGAATAAATTGCATCAGATGATAACTTTGCAAATCTGATGATGAAAGCATTTTTCTCAGCAGAAGTTTGACCGAACCATACATAGTTCAAGTGTAGGACACTTAGGTGATTGGCTATAGGCCAAGTGGGAGATTGTTGGACAATTTTGACCCATAGCATCATATTGTATTATAGAACATTGTGTTGTTGTACAAATTAACTATGTGACAAAGAAATTGCTCTTTTATCATTTGTAATTGGATTACCGGGATATATAAATGATAAAGTCCATATGATTAGTTTCGGATTGATAAGATATGAGACAGTATCAATCCATGAAGGTTTAATCATTAAAACATCCATAGTCGGAGTATTATCGGGATTGGACATCGATAATGCGGAATAGACTAGTATTGCACTTGTGCGTGTTATGGGAGCATAACGGCATAATTCTCATATATTTGGGTATTGGATACTCATGCAAGTGTAATAGGAGGTTGTGTTTACCGATGGTACGGAAACAGCTTCACTCTGGATAGACCCCTTCGGAATTCCATTGGTAGTATGACTATGTGTCTATGGAAGTCCGAATCAGGGTAGGTGTATTTGGTCTTAACCTGAGACTTTCATCGCTAATACTTGCGACAATCAATATACTTTGCTTTTCGTCATCCAGGGCTTTTACAGGTTCTGTGTACGCCTCTTCTCGGTATATTGAGAATCGTAGTGTATTGGGTGTGATGTCAAGATGGAAGTATCACTCCAGTCATATGGAGATGATGGTCATGTAGGATACGGAACTAGTACTCTTTAATATTGCAGTCATCGGGATAATATGACTAGGTCATGATTATCCGATTATAGAGACTAGTTACCAGAGATCCGATATGTGCTTCGTACGGGGCAGACACAATTCCAGCCCCAGGCCTTACACGTGACATCTGATACTGGATCGCAATATGCAATATTACGTATACTACGCCTGATATAGATTACATATTCCTTTAAGAATATTTCTGGAGAATTGGGTAGGCACGGTGCTTTGCTAGAATCCAACCATGTCTTGTAAATCGGTAAAAATGTAGTACTAGGTACGTACGTGTGTTCAGATAGTCCGACGACCAGATTTACTGCCAACATATCCGGGGATCTAATGGGTCGCTTCCCGAATATTCACCGATGACGTATGACTCGGGCATAATTAATCTGGGATTAATTGGTAGAGAGAGAAAATTAATTTGGGATTAATTACGAAGATATTTTTGTTTGACAGTTATGACCCATAGCATCACTATTTGTACAGATCATGGTGTTGTTGTACAAATTAACTATGTGACAAATGAAATTGCTCTTCTATCATTTGTAATTAGATTACCAAGATGTATAAATGATAGAAGGTCCATATGATTAGTTCCGGATTGAGATGATATGAGACAGTATCAATCCATAAAGGTTTAATCATTATATATCCCTAGTCGTCCAGGGCTTTAACAGGTTCTTTGTACGCCTCTTCTGGGTATACTGAGAATCGTAGTGTATTGGGTGTGATGTCAAGACGGAAGTATCACTCCAGTCATAGTGGAGATGATGATCACGTAGGATACGGAACTGGTTCTCTTATATACTGCAGCTATCGGGATATTATGACTAGGTCATGTTTATCCGATTATAGAGACTAGTTACCAGAGATCCGATATGTGTTTCATATGGGGCAGACACGATTCCAGCCCCAGGCCTTGCACGTGACATCCGATGCTGGATCAAAATACGCAATACTACGTATACTACGCCTGATATAGATCACATATTCTAGTAAGAATATTTCTGGAGAATTGGGTAGGCACGGTGTTTTGCTAGAAGCCAACCATGTCTTGTAAATCGGTAAAAACGTAGTACTAGGTACGTACGTGTTCGGATAGTCCGACGACTGGATTTACTGCCAACATATCCGGGGATCTCATAGGTCGCTTCCCAAAGATTCACCGATAACGTATGACTCGAACTTTATTAATCTGGGATTAATTAATAGAGAGATAAAATTAATCTGGGATTAATTACGGAGATATTTTATTTGGGATAAAATATTAATTAAAGAGGGAGAACGATTAATTTGGAATTAATCAATATAATAATATATTAGCGATTAATTTGGAATTAATCAATATAATAATATATTCGATATATTATACGAAATTGAATTTCGACACGGAATTAAAATTAGATTTTAATTCGGGCGAACGAGTTAATTTAGAATTAATTCGTTAGCGATGTGAATAGTAATTTTACTAGGTATAATTATTTAATTAAATTTGATTTAATTTTGTCGCAACGGAAAATTCGTTAATTCGGAATTAGAGAACCCAAGCCCATGAGTGTTTGCGGGCCCACTCGCATTTTGAATTCAAGTGGGGCCCACATATCACATCATGTCACATCACTTCTCAACCTTTTACTTTTTGGTGATGGTTTTAGGTTATAGAATGATGGTTGAGTGTTGGACACTCAAAGTTGATGCCTTGATTAGTTTATTACCAAATATTTGGTAAAGCTTTATTTTTTGATTTTGGAAATCAAATACCTAAATGAAAAATCAAGTCAAAACACTCCTAATTTCTTTTTCATCTCTCACGCCCATTTGAAGAAAAATCCTCCTCTCCCAAATTCTTCCATGGCCGAATGTCATGGAAAGAAATAGGTAATTTTTGTGGCAAAAATTACTAAGAGCTAGCACTCTAAAGAGTCATTATGAAGGTGATAGGAAAACTCACCCGTGGGCATGGAATACACAACCCAAAGCTTGGAGCTTGGAGGAGACCATGGCCGAAAATGGAGGAAAAAAATGGAGCCCAAAGCCGAGAGTTCAAGGAGCCAAAGCTTGAAGATTTTTGTTGTTCCTCGCGTCGCAAAAGCCGATCGTTGTAAGTATGTATCCGCCATACTTTTACAAATATTCACACAAATATTTCATTGCTTGATTTGATCCTTGGGACTTAATAGAAACCCAACAATTTTATCTGGGATTAAATACTATTTAAATAGAGAGAACGGTTAATTTGGAATTAATCGATAAAATAATATATTCGATATATTAAACGAAATTAGATTTCGACGCGGAATTAAAATTAGATTTTAATTCGGGCGAACGAGTTAATTTAGAATAATTCGCTAGCGACGTGAATAATAATTTTGCTAGGCATAATTATTTAATTAAATTTGATTCAATTACGTTACAACGAAAAATTCGTTAATTCGGAATTAGCGAACCCGAGCTCGGGAGTGTTTGCGGGCCCACTCGCATTTCGAATCGAATGGGGCCCACAAGTCACATCATGCGTCACATCACTAGTCAACTTTATCACTTTAATGTGATAGAAGTTGTTGGTTGATGGTTGAGTGCAAAACACTCAAATGTGATGGTTTGAATGACTAATACCATTTATTTAATTTTTGGTATATCATTTTGAATTGATTTTTGAATTGATTTTTGAAATCAATTCAACCAACACAACTCATCATCTTCTTCTCTCTCCCATTCGGCCAAGGTCCATTTTTCTCTCAAATGTTCTTGGCTTGGCCAAGAACAACAATAAGCAAAATGGAAGATTTGTGGCAAATTTTTCCAAGATGCTAGCACATCCAAGGGGTCAAACGAAGGTATATGGAAACCCATTCAAGAGCATGGAATACACAATCAAAGCTTGGAGCTTGGAGGACATCCATGGAGGAGCATGACCGAAACACAAGGAGCACACAAATGGACCTTGACCGAAAGCTTCAAGGAAATTTTTGTTGTTCTTCGTATCGCAAAAGCTGATCAAAGTGAGTATTCTGCAACTTTACTTTGATGTATTCGCACTTTTCATAGCTTAATTTTATCTTGGGATAACCTAGAAAACCCACAAGAACATCCTTGAGTATCTTAGACGAACTAAAGATGTGTTCTTAAATTATGGAGAATGAGAACTTGAAGTGACTGGGTTCACCGTTGCAAGTTTCCAAACCGACAAAAACGACAACAACTCGTAATAAGGGTACTATATAGTTTGAATAACGGAACAGTGAGCTGGAAATCTTCCAAGCAAGATAATGTTGCCGAATAAACAGCAAAAGTGGAATATTGTTGCAGCTGAGGCAGCAATAGAAGCGATTGGATCTATAATAATCCTAATTAGATTAGGTGTAGTTCTGTTAGCGGCTGAGCTAGGCTAGAGCACAGGCTAAAGAATTAATGATCTCATCAATGATCCAAGTATGTGCTTCAAATGGTTTCAACTGAATCATCAGATCATACATCTTGGTGATATGATGATCGTATAAATCGAATCAGATGATAACCTTGCAAATCCGCTGACGAAAGCTATTTCTCAGCAGAAGTTTGAGCGACCCGTATATATTTCAGGTGTATGACACTTGAGTGATTGGCTATAGGCCAAGTGGGAGATTGTTGGACAATTATGACCCATAGCATCACTATTTGTACAGAACATGTTGTTGTTGTACAAATTAACTATGTGACAAAGGAAATTTGATGAGTGGTAAATGTATCACTATTTCCCACTCATTTAACTTAATATTTTGTATAGTTTCTTGAGTTTTGTGAATATTTTGATGTGTTTTGTGTTATTTTTTAGATAAATAAAGTTTCAGGACATTCTGGAGGTGATTTGGAGCAAAACTGTGAAATTTGGTGAAATTTGGCAAAAAGGGTATTTTGTTAATTTTGGGCGTCTCGACACCGAAACCCTTGGCATCCCGACCTCTAACATGCACCGGAGACTGCTAATATGCGCCAGGTCAACAAGTCAAAGTTGTCAAGTTTGACTTTGCTAACGTGCAACATGCCACGTGTCATCTCACAAGTAATCTGCTAACGTGCACCGCATGCCACGTGTCAAAAATTCAACGAGCCTTTTTTTTTAGCCACCATGCCACGTGTCGAAAATTCAGCGATCCAAAAAAAAAATCAGAAAAATAATAATAAAGAATTGAATTTTTTTGCCTATAAATTGAGTTTGATTTCTTAAGTTTCAAATGTACCTCATCCTCTGAAATCCTTATAAATAAATTGAGAGTTCTCTTCTTTAGTTTCTTTTATTCAGTTTTATTTACGTTTGTAGTAGTAATTCTCTTCTATAAATAGTAGTTTTCATTCATCCATGAGGAGCTAACTTCTTCATGCTGAGGTAAAAAGGTAATTCTTTTACTTTTGCTATTTAGATTGATCTCCCTTAAAATATAATATATAAACTATTTAAAACCTGAATTAATAAAGGATACCGCCATTCCGAACGGTTGGTTATTCAATTTAAATTGGTTAAACCTGACTTAATGAGGATACCGCCATACTGGACGGTTGGTTTAAGTTTATATTTCTGTTCCGCCTTATGGCTAGTATATTTGAATTTGACTTAATCAGGATACCGCCATTCCGGACTGTTGATTTAAAATATCACAAGATTATATATATTATTTTATGGGAGATATCTAAATAGTGAATAGTAGAAGTTAATTCCTTTTACCTTAGCAATTCTTTTTATTACTTTTCAGTAATTTCATTTTATGTCTTTTAAGTTTATATCAGCTTTAGCTATGTGTTGTAACTAAATTAAATATCTAGGGTTGTGATAAAATCTAATATCACCGGTTTTAAAAAGGGTTAGATTATAGTTTGGGTAATTAAAGAGTTATTTGTTTAGTCATAATCTTAATTCCTTTTTATTAACTGATCACTAATAAAATTTAATAGATAAACCTAAAATGAACTAGACATAGGGACTTTAAGTTTAAAGACCTTATACTCAACAACCCACGATCTTCCTTAAGGATAGATAAACCTTTAATAGATTTCCTTACAGGATATGAATATACCTGTTAGGCGGGGGTAATCATAATTGGAATTAAAACTTAATGAATCTAGGTAATTTGGTTGACATAGACATATGATCCAATTGAATTAAACTAGGTATTTGTAAATGACCATCGGAAGAGGCTTTTACATAATTTAATATTCCAGATTAATAAATCAATATTTACCCAACTATGATTTAACTACTTCATCTTTTAATTAATATTGGAAGAATTCACAACCCTAGATAGTTTTAATTCTCATTAATCTACTCTCAATTATTTTACTTGTTTTAAATATAGAATCATCATTATCCTTCAAACAACTTGTTAGATATTAGTAATCACTTGACCTCATAAAATTAATAGAATAGATATTAAGTCCTCGTGGGATCGATACTTTTTATACTACTTGAACGATACGTGCGCTTGCGTTATACGTGTGTGATTACGCCGGTCAGTCGCGACGCCTAACGTGCGCTGAGAGCTGCTAACGTACGTCGGGTCCACAAGTCAGAGTTTGAGAAGTTTGACTTTGCTAACGTGCTTCGTGCCACGTGTCATCATCACAAGCGATCTGCTAACGTGCGCCGCATGCCACGTGTCAAAAATTCAACGAGCCGACATCAGCCAGCCGCCTTGCCACGTGTCACCTTATCTCTCCAGCCGCCTTGCCACGTGTCAGATAAGACCAGAAGCAACGAATCAGAGAATTCCATGTCAGCGCATCGCGCCGCGCAAGGCTTGCGCGGCCCGACGCGCACCTCTTACTCGGGCCTATAAATTCGACTCAAATTTTCAGTTTCAAATGTACCACTTCCTCTGAATTCTCTGATGTAAATAGGGAGTTCTCTTCTTAGTTTCTTTAAAATTTCAGTTTTAATTACGTTTTGTAATAGTAATTCTCTTCTATAATAGTAATAGTAATTTTCTTTCTTAAACTTTTATACTTTTACTATTCAACCATGAGGAGGTAACTTCTCCATGCTAAGGTAAAAAGGTAATCTTTTACTATTGCTATTTAGATAATCTCCCTTAAAATATAATATATAAACTATTTAAAACCTGACTTAATGAGGATACCGTCATACTGGTCGGTGGTTATTCAATTTAATCTAGTTAAACCTGACTTAATGAGGATACCGCCATACTGGTCGGTTTGTTTATTTATTGTTTCGCCTTTATGGCTGGTTTATTTATTGTTCCGCCTTTATGGCTGGTTTATTTTGGTTCCGCCTTTATGGCTGGTTTATTGACAAATATTACCGCCTTAATGGCTGATTGTAATTTGACTTAATCAGGTTACCGCCTATATGGCTGGTTGGCAAAATTATCACAAGTATATATATTATATTATGGAAGATATCTAAATAGTAAATAGTAGAAGTTAATTCCTTTTACCTTAGCATTTCATTTTATTGTAATTTATTATTCCACAATTACTTTTTAGCAATTTTACTTTATGTCTTTTAAGTTTTTACCAGCTTAGCTATGTGTTGTAACTAAGTTAGTTATCTAGGGTTGTGATAAAATCTAATATCACCGGTTTGTAAGGGGTTAGATTATAATTTTGGTAATTAAAAGATTTATTTATTGATTCATAATCTTAATGTTTTTTATTAACTGGCCATTAATAAAATTGACTAGGTAAACTTAAAATGAACTAGACATAGGGATTTTAAGTTTAAAGACCTTAGACTCAATAGCCCACGATCTTCCTTGAGGATAAATAACCCTTTAATAGATTTCCTTACAGGATAGAAATATACCTGTCGGGCGGGGGTAGCCAAATTGGAACTTAATCTTAATAAATCTAGGTAATTTGGTTGACATAGAGATATGGTTCAATTGGATTATACTAGGTATTTGTAATTGATCATCGGAAGAGGCTTTTACATAATTTAATATTCCAGATTAATAAATCAATATTTTACCCAACTATAATATAACCACTTCATCTTAAATAATATTGGAAGAATTCACAACCCTAGATAGTTTTATAATTTGAATTTTCATTAATCTACTTTCACGCAATTTAATTTACTTGTTTTAAATTTAGATTCATCGTCATTTTAAATCAATCAAATAACTTTTTAGATACTAGTAAAAACTTGACCTCATAAAATTAATAGATTGGGTACTAAGTCCTCGTGGGATGGATATTTTTTATACTACTTGAACGATACGTGCGCTTGCGTTATACACGTGTGATTACGCCGGTCAAGTTTTTGGCGCCGTTGCCAGGGACTTATTTATCTTCCATTATTAGTTTTGAGGTTAGATACGTTACTTGTATCTAATTTTCTTTTTACTTATTGTTTTCGTTTTATTGTGTTTCAGGTTATCAGATTCTTAATGAGACGAACCAGAAGCTTTGAACTACGACCGCGTGACCCAGAAATTGAAAGAACCATCAGACAGTTAAGAAGGGAAAGGCGACAAGGCCAAGAAGCTTTAGTTAACATGGAACCTGAACCTTTGGAGGTTGCACCACCAATTCCCATTCGAGACAGAACCATTCCGGTGGTAGATGACCTTATTTCATGTATTGTACTTCCTCTTTTACCAGCAAATGCAGGTGACATCAAAACTTGCATTCAGATGATTCAGCAATCAGTGTAATTTGGGGGAAAAGCAACTGAAAATCCTAATACCCACATCAGCAACTTCCTGGAAGTTTGCGGCACTTTCAATTACAACCGAGAAGCTGAAGAAGCAATGAGACTACGTGTTTTTCCATACTCCTTGAAGGACAGAGCTAAAGCTTGGCTACATTCACTACCAGCAGGTTCTATCACAACTTGGAACACTTTAGCCACCAAATTTCTTGCAAAGTACTTTCCACCAGCCAGAACTGGAAAACTGAGGAATGACATCACATCCTTTGTACAACAAGAATCAAAAACTTTCTACGAAGCTTGGAAAAGGTACAAAGATTTGCTCCGGAAATGTCTTCACCATGAGATTCCAAAATGGCTTCAAGTCCAAACCTTTTATAATGGACTTTCTGGAATAATGAGAACCACAATTGATGCTACTGCTGGAGGAGCGTTGATGGCAAAAGGAAAAGAACAAGCCTAGGACCTAATCGAAGAAATGGCCAACAACAATTCATTGTGGCCAACAGAAAGAAGCATGATTCAACGAATTGCTGGAATTTATGAAGTTGGAGCCAATACAGCAGTCAGTGCCAAACTGGGTCAGATATGCAAATTCATTGAGACTCTCGGCATGCAAAGTAACATTGGATCCACAAATTCACCATATGGAGAAGCACCAGAACAAAATCAACTTGAAGAAACAGTGAATTATGTCAACAATTTCAACAGACAGGGGAACAATCCATATTCCAACACCTACAATCCAGGGTGGAGGAATCATCCCAATTTCTCATGGAGCAACAATTCAGGACAAAATAACTATCCACCATCTGGATTCCAGCAACAGAACAAAAACCAGGAGTTTGAAAAAGACCCAGAAATGAAATATTGGCTTGTAGAGATGTTCAAAAAGCAACAAACAGCATATGATGCTATGTTTCAAAGCCAATCTGCTTCCATCAAAGCACTGGAGAATCAAATTGGACAACTGGCCAATGCTCAGAGTTACAAACCACCAGGAAATCTTCCCAGCAATACAGAACCAAATCCAATGAACCGAGGGAAGGAGCAATGTCAAGCCATCACCTTGAAAAGTGGTACTGAAATCAACAAAGATGTTGGAATCAAGGCAACCATTGAAGATGTTCCAAAAGAAGCAGAGAAACAGATGGATGAAAAAGAAGCAAAGGAAAAAGAACAGATCACTCCACCTCCACATTTTCCTCATCGTCTTCAAAAAAAAAACTGGACAAGCAGTTTGCTTGATTCTTAGAGGTTTTCAAAAAGCTGAACATCAACATCCCATTTGCAGAAGCTTTGGAACAAATTCCCAGCTATACTAAATTCATGAAAGACATTCTTTCACGAAAACGGAGATTGTGAGATTATGAGACAATAGCATTATCAGAAGAATGCAGTGTCATCATTCAGAGAAAACTTCCCCCAAAGTTGAAGGATCCTGGCAGTTTCACCATTCCTTGCATCATAGGAGAACATAACTTCGGTAAGGCTTTATGTGATTTAGGTGCAAATGTTAATTTAATGCCTTTTTCTATTTACAGGAAACTGAAAATTGGAGAAGCAATGCCTACCTCAGTCTCACTGCAACTTGCTGATCGAACGCTCGCATTTCCAAGAGGAGTCATTGAAGATGTGCTAGTCAAAGTTGATAAACTCATTCTCCCAGCAGACTTCATTATCCTTGACATGGATGAAGACAAAGATGTGCCAATCATCCTTGGGAAACCATTCTTAGCAACAGGTCGAACTGTGATTGATGTACAAAAAAGAGAATTAGCCATAAGGGTACAGGACCAAGAAGTAACATTCAATGTTTTCAAGGCCATGAATTTCCCAGATGATGAAAAGAAGGAGGAATGTTTCAGACTTGATGTGATACACAGTACCATTCAGAACTCCAATGCAATGCAAAGTTCTACTGACAAACTTAAAACATGTCAATTGCCTGTGGAGCCTGAAGATAAAACATCTTTTGCACTAAAAAAGCCAATTCTTGCACTACAAGCAACAAAAGAGAAAAATTTCCACCAGCTCAACAAATTGGAGGAATTTCACAATCAGCCTTTTGAGGATGCCAAATTGTACAAAGAAAAGGCAAAGAAAAGACATGATGAGAAGTTAGTTCGCATACAACTGGAACCAGGGCAGAAGGTACTGTTAAACAAATCAAGGGTGAAATTCTTCCCTTGGAAGCCAAAATCACGGTGGTCAGATCCATTTGTGATCACCAAGGTTTTACCAGATAGAGCCGTTGAGATACATGATCCTGACTCCAACAAAACTTTCAAGGTTAAAAATAGGCGTGTCAAGCACTACTGGGGAGAACCGTTGGAGCGACAAAAAGAAAGTGTCACACTTTCAGATCCAGCATAATGTTCAGGCAGTCACGTCTAGCTGACGACTTAAAACTTAGCGCTCACAGGGAGGCAACCCATGTAATTTTTGTATATATTGTGATTTGGTGTGATTTTATTTTGTGTGTTTAGTTTTTGCAGGTTAAGATATTTCAGGATGGAAGAAGTTCTCGCAAATCTTCACAAGCAATTTCCTTCTCTCCCTCAAAAATCTCTGATGAAAGTTTACAAAGCTCGCTTGGAACGGATGAGACTACTGATGATCAAAGGTATTCCTACTGATATTTATTGGGTAATCAAAGCACGAGTCTGTTTAGCAGGTGAGTATTCTGAAACTTGTAGTTCTTATTTACCTGGTTTTGGAAGAAGCATCTATGCAAAGAAACGTAGAGCTAATAAAATGGGTGTTTGTTTCAAATGTGCGCGTTGGAATTGCAATACTCGTTGTCGTTCTTTAGGAATGATGTCTGATAATCGTGAAGATAAAATTAAATTCATTAGGGATGGCTTGAGTAAGGAGTCTGTAGATGATATATCTTCGACTCTTGAGACGCATCCCAGTGGATATGTTCATATAGCCCGTCACAAGTTACATACATTATTTCAAAAAGAAAGACAACAGTTAAGTCTTGGGAATCTGACTCAAAAAGACCATGTTTGCCAATTTATAAGAAAATTGGATGGGAAGCTTGTCCCTGACGCATAGACGTTAATCAAGCTGTAAATTCTTGTACATATTATATCTTTTTGTCTTTTCCTAATAATTGATTTGTTTTGTTATTTTCTTTTATTTTCTCCGACAGGATCCAGATTTCTTTTTTACTACCACGATTTATTACTGTTTAACTAATAAATTGTCATTTGGCAGGTACTAGTGCTATTATTTTACTCACCCATTTTCAGGTATTATAAATTCAACTCATCATTGCACTTTTGAAGACATTCAGAGTAAAACATGGAAGCCACTTCAAGAAGACGAGTTGAAAACATCTGTGTGTTTTGCGGTAGTAGTATTGGTACTAAACCACAATACGTAGAGGCGGCACAGGAATTGGGTCGAGTCTTAGCTGTAAGAAATATGCACTTAGTATATGGCGGAGGCAATCTTGGACTAATGGGGATCGTTTCAAAGGCCGTACAGGAAGGAGGCAGTCATGTTTTGGGAATCATCCCAAAACCCTTGGCTGAAACAAATCTTATTGAACCATCAAACGGAGAGGAACTGATCATGCCAGGTATGTCCGAACGACTAGTGGAAATGATTAACCGTTCTGATGCTTTTATTGCTTTGCCAGGTGGCTTGGGTACATTGGAGGAAATTTTTATAGTACTATCTTGGGCGAACCTGAACATACACCAGAAACCAATTGGGTTGTTTAACGTTGATGGATTTTATGATTTTCTTTGTGTGTTTCTTGATGATGCCCGGAGAAATGGGTTCGTGTCAAAACCTTTAAAAGAATTACTCTTTACTGCCAGAACTGCTCCAGATCTAATAGACCAACTCTTAGACTATGAACCAAAAATTGACCCTGTCATTTCAAAGATAAATTGGTCCGAGGACGATCGTGGTAAGAGGCGTCGTGTTAATCTGGATCTTAACCTTTAATTTCTTGTAGAATTTCAGCTAACCAGGTATTATCTTCTAAACTCTTCTTCTACTGTTTAAGACATTGGGGACAATGTCTCATTTAGGTTGGGGGAGGAAATTAGTTGATCAGTACATTGTTTTTAGTTTGTGTGTTATTTTTATTTTTAGTCCAAAATTTTTCGAAAAAAACAAAAAAATTGAAAAATTTTCAAAAATTACAAAAATATTTTGCATTTTTATTTGTCTAATCAAGGTGAAATTGGTAAGAAATAGCCTGTGTAAGGAATTCTCACTCCTGAGACGTATTTCAAACCCATTTTTCGAAACAAATTAATTTTTGTTTATTTCTTTTTGAATTATTAAATTTGTAAATTCTCCATAAAACTGACTAAAATGGATCTTCATATGCTCAGTTGGCAGGTATTATCAACATGCATAGTAACATACAGACATGAGCTAAAATGAAAAGTTTGTAATATCAGTGCTCTAGTTCATTTGGAGGAAGCATCTCAAAAAGTGATGGAATAAAAAAAAAATCTGAGATCCGAGTTATTAAGTCTATAAGGGTGTTGTTTTAACACCTAGTGCCCTAAAACCAACTAGTTTGGGAGTCACTGGCCCAAAGCTCGCTACATGGATCAAAAAGATGACAGAAAAAAATATATAATCTGAAGTCTGAGTAATTAAGTCCGTAGGGGTGTCTTAACACCTGGTGCCCTAAAGCCAACTGGGTTGGGAGCCACCGACCCAAAGCTCGCTACATAGATGGAAGATATTGTATATAAATAAAAAAGAGAAAAAAAATCATAGAAAAAAAAAATCAGAAAAATCAGAAAATTTATTCCATTACTACAAAAAGGTGTGAAATCTGATAAAACTTTAGGACAAAATATTACTCTCTAATCAACTGCACTTGTGACTGTTGTGGGCAAAAATGAGTTGATTAATATTTTGTTGGCTGTGTATATGAAGAATGGTAAATATGATCGAATAATTTACTTATTCAGTAATTAGAATGAAACAAAACAACTAGTAAATTTGGAGTAGAAGTTTCACCTAATTAGTCATTAACTTCTTTATTCTCTTTTTCTTGTCTTTTGCTTTGTGTGCATTAGTTTTACTTTCTTTTTACTTTTACAAAATGTTTGTGGGTATCATTGCTGTAAACCCTCACGAGACTACAACTCGTCCACTAGGGACACCTAGGGGTTTAAAGGCTTGTTGCAATGCTAAATGCAAATGTGATCCCTACGAAAGTGGCTTAAATTTTATTATGTTATTTTGTTTTGCTCGAGTACTAGCAAAATGTTAGGTTTGGGGGTGTGATGAGTGGTAAATTTATTGTTGAGTTCTTATAAGGTCCCAAGAATCATCAAAATCAAGCATAAAAACGATGAATACATCAAAGGATAATGGCGGAAACATATACTCACAATGATTGGATTTGATGCATCAAAGAACACAAGCCTTTTCTTCCTTGTTGAAGGTTCGGCCATGGCTTCCAAGGGCAGTGGGGTGCACGGTTTTGATGCTCCATTTGTCTTCAAGATTCGGCCATGGAAGACCACCATTGAAGCTCCAAGCTTCAAGCTCCAAAAACAAATCCAAGCTCATAAATTTGTTTCCCTATCACCATAATATAACCCATGTGTGTGCTAGCACTCTCTATCCTTCATGCTTCTCACGTCCAAGCCTAGATTGGAGAAGAAGAAATGAAGAAAATGGCTTGAAGCCGTGAACAAGAGAGAATAGGAGAGAGGGTTTCAAAAAAAAAAACGTAAACCCTTAGCCTTGGAGAGAGAATACTGAATTTCTAAAAAGGGAGGGAGAGAAAAATTGTAATATATATTATTTATTTATTTTCCAAAAACAAATAAAATATATATACCAAACTTTTCCAAATACCAAAAAGTCAAAAGCAAAAGACAATCAATGCTTTTCACCTTTTACCCATCACTTTTACTATTCACATCAAGTCACTTTATCAAAGTAACAACATGTCATGTCACATCACTCAAAGTGACAAGTGATTGACGATTGATGCGACTAGCGATTTGACGCTTGATGTGACTTGCGTGCCGCGCTTAAATTCGAAATGCGAATGCGCTTGCAATCACTCTCGGGCTCGGGTTCGCAAATTCCAAATTAATGAATTTTCCGTCGCGTCGTAATTAAATGATTACGCCTAGCGAAATCACTATTCACATCGCTAACGAATTAATTCTAAATTAATTCGTTCGCCCGAATTAAAATCTAATTTTAATTCTGCGTCGAAATCCAATTTCGTATAATATATCGAATATATTATTTTATCGATTAATTCCAAATTAATCATTCTCTCTCTTTAATTAATATTTTATCCTATAAAATATCTCCGTAATTAATCCCAGATTAATTTTATCTCTCTCTTCTAATTAATCCCAGATTAATTAAAGTTCGAGTCATACATCATCGGTGAATCTTCGGATATGTTGGCCAGTAAATCGGGTCGTCGGACTATCCAAACACGTAAGTACCTCGTACTACGTTTACACCGATTCACAAGACAAGGTTGGCTTCTAGCAAAGCGCCATGCCTACCCAATTCTCCAGAAACATGCTTACAGGAATAAGCGATCTATATCAAGCGTAGTATACCGAAGTATTGCGTATTTCTGTCCAGTATCGGATGTTCACGTACTAGCCTGGGGTGGAATTGTGTCTGCCCCGTACGAAGCACATATCGGATGTCTGGTAACTAGTCTCTATAATCGGATATACATGACCTAGTCATAATATCCCGATAGCTCGAGCATTTAAGAGAACGAGTTCCGTATCCTACGTGACCATCATCTTCATATGACTTGGAGTGACACTTCCGTCTTGACATCACACCCAACACACTACGATTCCCAATATACCCAGTATCGGCGTACATAGAACCGGTTAAAGCCCTGGACGACCTCAACTAGAGTATATCGATTGTCGCAAGTATTAGCGGTGTAAGTCTCAGGTTAAGACCAAATACACCTACCCTAATTGCAGACTCCCAAAGACACATAGTCATACTACCAATGGGATTCCGCGGGGGGTCTATCCAGAGCGAAGCTGTTTCCCGTACCATCGGTGAAACACAACCTCCTACTACACTTGCATGAGTATCCTATACCCAAATATATGAGAACTATGTCGTTGTGCCCTCACAAACGCGCACAAGTGTAATACTAGTCTTTTACGTATTTATCGATGTCCAATCTCGATAATACTCTGACTAGGGATATTTAATGATTTATCCTTCGTGGACTGATACTGTCTCATATCATTCTGTCCAGGAACAAATCATAGGGACCTCTCATCATTTATATATATAGGTGATCTAATCACAAATGATAAGAGCCCAATCTCCTATGTCACATAGTTAATTTGTACAACAACACTGTGATCTGTACAAATAGTGACGCTATGGGTCATAATTGTCCAACATGTATCACTATTTCCCACTCATTTAACTTAATATTTTGTATAGTTTCTTGAGTTTTGTGAATATTTTGATGTGTTTTGTGTTATTTTATAGATAAATAAAGTTTCAGGACATTCTGGAGGTGATTTGGAGCAAAACTGTGAAAATTGGCAAAAATGGCATTTTCGTAATTTTAGGTGCGTCGCGATGCCCAAGCCCTTGGCGTCGCAACGCATAACGTGCGCCGAGAGCTGCTAACGTGCACCGGGTCCCACAAGTCAGAGTTTGATAAGTTTGACTTTGCTAACGTGCGTCGTGCCACGTGTCATCATCACAAGCGATCTGCTAACGTGTGCCGCATGCCACGTGTCAAAAATTCAACAAGCCGACATCAGCCAGCCGTCTTGCCACGTGTCACCTTATCTCTCCAGTCGCCTTGCCACGTGTCAGATAAGACCAGAAGCAACGAATCAGAGAATGCCACGTCAGCGCGTCACGCCGCGTAAGACTTGTGCGGCCCGACGCGCACCTCTTACTCGGGCCTATAAATTCGGCTCGAATTTTCGGTTTCAAATGTACCACATCCTCTGAATTCTCTGATGTAAATAGGGAGTTCTCTTCTTAGTTTCTTTAAAATTTCAGTTTTAATTACGTTTTGTAATAGTAATTTTCTTCTATAATAGTAATAGTAATTTTCTTTCTTAAACTTTTATACTTTTACTATTCAACCATGAGGAGGTAACTTCTCCATGCTAAGGTAAAAAGGTAATTCTTTTACTATTGCTATTTAGATTAATCTCCCTTAAAATATAATATATAAACTATTTAAAACCTGACTTAATGAGGATACCGCCATATTGGTCGGTTGGTTATTCAATTTAATCTGGTTAAACCTGACTTAAAGAGGATACCGCCATACTGGTCGGTTGGTTTATTTATTGTTCCGCCTTTATGGCTGGTTTATTTATTGTTCCGCCTTTATGGCTAGTTTATTTTGGTTCCGCCTTTATGGCTGGTTTATTGACAAATATTACCGCCTTAATGGCTGGTTGTATTTAATTTGACTTAATCAGGTTATCGCTTATATGGCTGGTTGGAAAAATTATCACAAGTATATATTATTATTTATGGAAGATATCTAAATAGTAAATAGTAGAAGTTAATTCCTTTTACCTTAGCATTTCATTTATTGTAATTTATTATTCCACAATTACTTTTTAGCAATTTTACTTTATGTCTTTTAAGTTTTTACCAGCTTTAGCTATGTGTTGTAACTAAGTTAGTTATCTAGGGTTGTGATAAAATCTAATATCACCGGTTTGTAAGGGGTTAGATTATAATTTTGGTAATTAAAAGATTTATTTATTGATTCATAATCTTAATGTTTTTATTAACTGGCCATTAATAAAATTGACTAGGTAAACTTAAAATGAACTAGACATAGGGATTTTAAGTTTAAAGACCTTAGACTCAATAGCCCACGATCTTCCTTGAGGATAGATAACCCTTTAATATATTTCTTACAGGATAGAAATATACCTGTTGGGGCGGGGGTAGCCAAATTGGAACTTATCTTAATAAATCTAGGTAATTTGGTTGACATAGACATATGGTTCAATTGGATTATACTAGGTATTTGTAATTGACCATCGGAAGAGGCTTTTACATAATTTAATATTCCAGGTCAATAAATCAATATTTTACCCAACTATAATATAACCACTTCATCTTAAATAATATTGGAAGAATTCACAACCCTAGATAGTTTTATAATTTGAATTTTCATAATCTACTTTCACGTAATTTAATTTACTTGTTTTAAATTTAGAATCATCGTCATTTTAAATCACCAAACAACCTGTTAGATACTAGTAAAAACTTGACCTCATAAAATTAATAGATTAGGTACTAAGTCCTCGTGGGATCGATATTTTTTATACTACTTGAACGATATGTGCGCTTGCGTTATACGCGTGTGATTACACCGATCAAAATTACTCTTTTATCATTTGTAATTGAATTACCGGGATATATAAATGATAAAAGTCCATATGATTAGTTCCGGATTAATAGTATTGAGACAGTATTAATCCACTAAGGTTTAATCATTAAATATCTCTAGTCATAGTATTATCGAGATTGGACATCGATAATGCGGAATAGACTAGTATTGCACTTGTGCGTGTTATGGGAGCATAACGACATAGTTCTCATATATTTGGGTATTGGATACTCATGCAAGTGTGTAATAGGAGGTTGTGTTTACCGATGGTACGAAAACAGCTTCGCTCTGGATAGACCCCTCGGAATTCCATTGGTAGTATGACTATATGTCTATGGAAGTCCGAATCAGGGTAGGTATATTTGGTCTTAACCTGAGACTTGCATCGCTAATACTTGCGACAATCAATATACTTTGGTTTTGGCCGTCCGGGGCTTTAATAGGTTCTGTGTACGCCTCTTCTGGTTATATTAAGAATCGTAGTGTATTGGGTGTGATGTCAAGATGGAAGTATCACTTCAGTCATATGGAGATGATGGTCACGTAGGATAAGGAACTGGTACTCTTGTATGCTGCAGCTATCGGGATAATATGACTAGGTCATGTTTATCCGATTAGAGAGACTAGTTATCAGAGATCCAATATATGCTTCGTACGGGGCAGACATAATTCCAGCCCTAGGCCTTGCATGTGACATCTGATACTGGATCGTAATACGCTATACTACGTATACTACGCCTGACAAAGATTAAATATTCGTTTACAGAATATTTCTGGAGAATTGGGTAGGCACGGTGCTTTGCTAGAAGCCAACCATGTCTTGTAAATCGGTAATGACGTGGTACTGGGTACGCACGTATTCGGATAGTCCGATAACCGTATTTACTGCCAAAATATCCATGGATCTCTGGGTCGCTTCCCGAAGATTCACCGTTGAGATTTGACTCGAGCAGAAAATTAATCTGGGATTAATTACGGCAATAAATTAATCTGGGATTAATTAAAAGAGAAAGAATTAATCTGTGATTAATTGCGTTGAGATTTTATCTGGGAATAAATTCGTCGAAAATGAGAGAACGCGATTAATTTAGAATTAATCGGTAAAATAAATTTAATAGTTAAATTGGATTTTACTATTTAATTTATTTAATTGGGCTAAAATAATATTTTAGATATATAATTGAAATTAGATTTAACGCGGAATTAAATTCGACTTAATTCTAGCAAACGAATTAATTTGTAATTAATTCGCAAGCGACTTTCCGTAATAATTTTACTGGGTATTATTTTTTAATTAAATTATATTTAATTACGTAGCGATGGAAAATTCGTTTATTCGGAATAAACGAAACCGAGCCCGGAGTGTGTTGTGCGGACCACTTGAATTTTGAATTTAAAGTGGGTCCCACCAACTTACATTAACTTGTCACTATTTGTGATGGAAGTGGTTGATAGCTTTAATGAAAGCTTCTCCAACACACTTTACCTTTTTGGAAAATATAAAAGCATCTTTTGTTTTTTGTTTTTGGTAATTGATTTTAGAAATCAAAACTTGAAAACACAAAAACTCATCTCTCTCTTTTTCTCTCCCTTTGCCGTGAACACCCCTCTCCATGGGAAGAAATTTTTCTTCAATTTTGTTCTTGCTAGCACATCAAGGAGTGGATCAAGGTGATAGGGAAACTCACCTGAGAGTTTGGAAACACTCAAAGGAAGCTTGGAGCTTCATCAAAAACATGAAAAAGTCTTGAAATCATCCGATCAAAATGAGTAATTTCGTAACTTTTTCTTTGATTACTCGCACATTTATCATGCTTAGTGATCTTGTGGCAAGCCTTAGAGACTAACAAAACAAACAACCAAACAAACCAACAAAAGCCAACCAACCGAAACACCAAACAACAAGCACAAAGCAACAAAAACTAGTCAGCAAATAACGTACAATAGTAGCCAAAAATAGCCCCCTAAAAACCGCACAAACAGTAGCAAAAACACCCCCTAAAAACCACACAAACAGTAGCCAAAACCATCCCTAAAACCACAAAAACAGCCCCAAAACTGTGAAAACAGCAACCAAAATAGTAGCCCGAATCACCAAAAACAGAAGCCCCAAAACCGTGAAAACATCAACCAAAACAGCAGCTAAAACAACCAAAACAGCAGCCAAAAAACAACCAAAACAGTAACCATAAAACAGCAACCAGAAAACACCCAAATAGCCAGCAGAAACAGCAAAACAGCAACAGAAAATAGTGAAACAGCAAGCAGAAACAGCGAACCAGCAATCCTTCTGCAACGGTCTAACGTACTTTCGAGAAGCAACTCAAAAGGTAAGACATGAGGGCATCATTTACCATATTTATTTTATAGTTCCGGACGCTGCATGTCTGGCTAGACGTGAAATACGTCCAGCCGGGTATATGAAGTCCTAAATTAAAGCATGCCGAGTTTCTGGTCACATTTTATTTTTTGGCATTTCGTTATTTATCTTTTTTATTTATTTATTCACCGTTATTTTATTATTTCGCATTTAGTTTGTTATTTATCTTTTTTGCATATTTATATATCGTTATTATTTCACCTTTATTTTATTTATTCGTTATTATATTATTTCATGTCTATTTTTATTACATTAATGATTATGTGTGTTATTATCCCTTATGGTATATCGGATGGAAACCCAGACATAAATTCTGTAGCTGAATCTGAATGGACGGTAGTGCGGTCTGTACTTGGGATACAACTTCACGTGCCACTAGAGAAATACTCATATATGCGTTATTAACCCCCCCTTTTATTTACTATTTAATTATTAACACTTTATTTGCTTTTGATTATTATGATTCTTGTTATCGTACCTTGTATTTCTTAATTTAATTTGCTTTTATTTATATTAATGTTTATGGGTGTGCAAATTTGTGTGTTTATTTGAATTATCTTGCATGAACTGCATCATACTTGGTTATACCATTGTGTGAACCCGTCCATTATACTGGCATAAGTAAGGGACCATTCTGAACCCAACGGTTTGAGGTCTTCCCTTGGGATGGGTGAGTGCGGCTTTAAATCTTTTCCCAATTCACATTGGGTGGTGACTCCTTTATTCTCCGGTTTAGTCCCCCGCGGGCTACTCCGTACTCTCTACGGGCTGCGAGCCCAACAGTGTCGTGGTCGTCGAACATCATAGGCATAGCGGTAAACCCCACTTCACTCCTACATAAGGGATAATTCTTTCTAGTTTGGGCCTAGGATCTTGCATATTTTGCAAGAATGGGATTTCAAATCTTTGTTAATTTGGTGAGGATGGGATCCCAAAATCTCATTAAATTGGAAAGTGTTGATGCTCTCATAACTAATGAGATTTTATCATATTTGGGAAGATTATGCATAGGCCGCATGGTCAGAGGGTGGATGGGCCGAAGTTGAATGGTACAAGGGCCGATTGTGTGGGCTGCATGGACCGGTTGCATGGGTTGTATGGTGGGTCCGAAACTAAGGTTTGAAGCAGAGGCTTGACTGAGCGAATCTGAGGCTGGCTAGTGAGTCTGAATCCGATGAAGGGCTAATTTTGGAGGTTTTCCTTCATTCCGGCATTCGTTTTTCGCAACTTCCGTAACTTTTCAGGTAGTGCCTCCATACGAGGCTCATCATCGGGCTCATGTAAAAATGCAGTGTCTACAATACCCTATTTGCATCAGCTCTCTGGAAAATTTCTAGAGAGTTGATTCTTTGAAAGCATCGGTTAACAAAACCAAAACAAAATGGTCAGCGCGCATTGTGTGCGCTAAAAATTATTTTCTCCCGTTTTAGGGTTTTCGGATTCCAATTCAGTCCCAGTTTTTTCCTATACACTCGTAATGGAATATAATATTTCGTTAAATTTTTTAAAATTACACCCATGCTTGATATCTATGGGTTAGACCTACTTCCACTGCGCGAGGTACTGATCCAAATTTAGGGGTCTCACAACCGCCCCATCAGAATGATATCAGAGCATGTCTTAACCACACAATACATGTATTTGAATCTATGCCTCTATTATTTTAATTTAATTATGCATAAGTCATATTGGATATGCATTGCATGTTTTAAATTAAAATTTTTATTTTGACCCAAGCATGTTAATGACTTGATTGTCATAAATCTCTCGTGATTAGACGATTATTTTATTTTAAGTAATAGTATTAATAATATTGGAGCATTATTGGATGTTCCGTCTTGTCAATACGGAGATGAATAAGTTCTTACTATTTATGCCCAATACCGTCATTATTGTGAGGGTATAAGTGCTCAGAACTTAGGTCGCTTTGGTAAAACATTAGATGTAGCGTGATGAGTTAACGTAGTCACCCATTACCGTCATTATTGTGAAGGTGTACTTACGAAGCTCATTAGTGCACATTGACAAGTATACACCTGGAACGTGCCTTAATTCAATACCGTCATTATTGTAAGGATAAGAAACGATTCAGGACCAAACTTATGAGTCACATAGCTGTGATTGACCTTGGAGGTCTAACTAATGAGTTTATAAAGGCCAAGACCATCATTATTGTGAGGCCGAAGTAAATGTCATGGGATCCATTTCCCGCTACGAAATTTGAATTTCTATTTTTCCATTAAGGGGGATTACGAAATTATGTAAAGTATTATTGTGAAGCTGGAGTAAATGTCATGGGATCCGCTTCCCGCTATAAAATTTGAATTTCTATTTTTCCATTTAGGGAGATTACAGGATTACGTAAATTAGTGGGAGGGCACTAATTTAAAATCCATAATCATATTAATATTCTTATATTGAAATGAAAAATATTTTGTTAATGTTTAATTGTTGTCGTGTAGATGGCTGCCACAAATCCATTAGCGTGACTTTTGGACTCTAATAAATTAAAAGGAGCCGAGAACTACTCTGAGTGGGAAATAAACATTTGCCTTGTCTTGGAGTCAGAGAAGTTGAGCTATGTGACGCTCAATCCATTGCCTGTTGAAATTGATCATGATTCCACTCCCAAAGAGCGAGAGACTTTTGAAAAATGTGAGGATGATAACCTAAGGGTGAAATCCTACATTTTAGGATCGATGGTTTCATATTTTCTATGACATTACATAGAGGTACCTGATGCTTGTAGCATTATGAGAACACTAAGAGATTTGTTAGAGGCAAATCAAGAAATTGAAATATAACGGAGATTTAAGAAATTGTTCCAAGCTACGTTCAAAGATAGATAAGCTGTCAGTATCTATATTTTGAACATGATAGATCAGATCCGATATTTGGAACGACATGACATAATGACTGATGAACAGCTAGGCCATGATTTAATTATATCTTCTTTGCCTGGTACTTACTCTGGCTTTGTTTTAAACTTTCATATGCTTTCGATGCAAGCCACTTATGAAGAACTTCACAACATGTTACACACGGTGGAACAAGATTTGAAGAAAGAAAATCCCACTTTGTACCTCCATAGTGGAACAAGTTCTTCAAAGACTTCAAGAAATTCAAAGAAAATCAAAATGAAAAAGAAGAAGATATCAAAGAAAAACTCCAAGAAGCACAAGCCTACAAGACTGAACGTAGCTCGCGATGCATGTCTACACTACAATAAGTCTGGACACTTGAAGAAAGATTGTCCAGAGTTAAAAGGAAAAGCAGTGTTGGGTTTCTATTAAGTCCCAAAATCAATTTCAAGCAAGAAACACATGTGAATACAATCATGAAGAATGGCGGAATCATACTTACATTGATCGGATTTGGCGATGCGAGGAACAACAAAAATTTCTCCAAGCTCCCTTGAAACTCTCGGTTTTGGCAACTTTTTGTGCTCCTCCATTTTCGGTCAACTCCATGGATGAATCTCCAAGCTCCAAGATTTGTGTGGTGATTCCATGCTCATAAGTTAGTTCCCTATCACCTTAGGATGAATCTTCATGTGCTAGCATAGGAAAAATTGCCACAAATTTCCCTCTTCACTCTTCTTGTTCACGGTTTTTGTGAAGAAAATGAGAGAGGAAGAAGTTTTGGCCCCTTGGCCGAAACTATGAGAGGGAGAGAGGTTGAGTTGTTTTGTTTTTGTGTTGAATTAGATTTCTAAAATCCAATCTCAAAAATCCTTATCCAAAACTTATAAAAGCCTTTCCAAAAGTCAACAATAATTTGGAGCCAAAATTGGCAATAAATGCCATCAACCACTCATGTCACTATTCACATCAAAAGTGACATGTTGTCAATCACTCAAAGTGACTAGACATCACATCAATCAAAGTGACTAATGATTTGACGCTTGATGTAACTTGTAGACCGCACTTGAATACGAAATGTGAGTGCGCCCGCAAACACTCCCGGGCTCGGGTTCGCTAATTCCTAATTAACGAATTTTCTGTTGCGACGTAATTAAATAATTATGCCTAGTAAAACTACTATTCACATCGCTAACGAATTAATTCTAAATTAACTCGTTCGCCCGAATTAAAATCTAATTTTAATTCTACGTCAAAATCCAATTTCGTATAATATATCGAATATATTATTTTATCGATTAATTCCAAATTAATCGTTCTCTCTCTTTTAATTAATATTTTATCCCAGATAAAATATCTCCGTAATTAATCCCAGATTAATTTTCTCTCTCATCTAATTAATCCCAGATTAATAAAGTGTGAGTCATACGTCATCGGTGAATCTTCGGGAAATGACCCATGAGATCCCCGGATATGTTGGCAGTAAATACGGTCGTCGGACTATCCGAACATGTACGTACCTAGTACTACGTTTTTACCGATTTACAAGACATGGTTGGCTTCTAGCAAAGCACCGTGCCTACCCAATTCTCCAGAAATATTCTTACTGGAATATGTGATCTATATCAGGCGTAGTATACGTATTTCGATCCAGCATCGGATGTCACGTGCAAGGCCTGGGGCTGGAATCGTGTCTGCCCCGTACGAAGCACATATCGGATCTCTGGTAACTAGTCTCTATAATCGGATAAACAAGACCTAGTCATAATATCCTGATAGCTGCATCATATAAGAGAACCAGTTCCGTATCCTACGTGATCATCATCTCCACTATGACTGGAGTGATACTTCCGTCTTGACATCACACCCAATACACTACGATTCTCAATATACCTAGAAGAGGCGTACACAGAACCTGTTAAAGCCCTGGACGACCAAAACCAAAGTATATTGATTGTCGCAAGTATTAGCGGTGCAAGTCTTAGGTTAAGACCAAATACACCTACCCTGATTCGGACTTCCATAAACACATAGTCATACTACCAATGGAATTCCGAGGGGTCTATCCAGAGCGAAGCTGTTTCCGTACCATCGGTAAACACAACCTCCTATTACACTTGCATGAGTATCCTATACCCAAATATATGAGAAATATGACGTTATGCTCCCACAACGCGCACAAGTGTAATACTAGTCTATTCTGCATTATCGATGTCCAATCTCGATAATACTACGACTAGGGATATTTAATGATTAAACCTTCGTGGATTGATTATGTCTCATATCATCTCAATCCGAAACTAATCATATGGACCTTCTATCATTTATACATCTTGGTAATCTAATTACAAATGATAAAAGAGCAATTTCCTTTGTCACATGGTTAATTTGTACAACAACACCATGATCTGTACAAATAGTGATGCTATGGGTCATAACTGTCCAATAATCTCCCACTTGGCTTATAGCCAATCACTCAAGTGTCCTACACCTGAACTATGTACGGTTCGCTCAAACTTCTGCTGAAGAAAGGCTTTCGTCAGTGGATTTGCATGATTATCATCTGATGCGATTTATTCGATCATCACATCGCCACGATGTATGATCCGAACAAATCAGATGAATATTTGAAGTATTTATCTGGATCGTTGATGAGACCATTAATTCTTTAGCCTGTGCTGTAGCCTAGCTCAGCTGCTAACAGAACTATTCCTAATCTGATTAGGATTATTATCGATCCAAAAGGCTTCTATTGCTGCCTCAGCTACAACAATAATCCACTTTTGTTGTTTATTCGGTAATAGTATCTTGCTTGGAAGATTTCCAGCTCACTGTTCCGTTATTCAAACTTTATAGTACTATTGTTACGACTTATAGTCGTTTTTATCGGTTAGGAAACTTGCAACGGTGAACCCAGTCACTTCAAGTTCTCCTTCTCCATAGTATAAGAAAGCATCATTAGTCCATCTAAGATACTTAAGGATGTTCTTAACATCAATCCAGTGACTATCACTTGGATTGGCCTGATTGTGATTCCATATGCTCAAAGCATATGAGGCACCAGGTCGCGTACATTTATTTCAATGTACGAGTTCTCGGAGAATATTAACAACTTTTAGATCTATCCCAGTAGATCTTTATTCCTAGAATAAAGGTTGTCTCTCCCAAGAATTCTACGGAGAATTTTCATGAAAGCCAAGCTTTCACCGATTGTATTATGGGAATATCATTTCCAAGAAATGATATGTCATCATTACTTAGGACTTCACTGTCAGTGCGCTCCCACTAACCTTCTTATATACACAAGAATCATTTTCGTTTTGAATTAAATCATATACCATTATGATTATATCAAAATGATAATTCCAAGAACGTTATGCTTGCTACAATCCATTCATGGATCGAATTAACTCGCAAACCTTGTTTGCTCGTTTTGGTATGAAAAAACCGTCAGGATGTTGTAAACATCCTCCAAAAGGTTTCCGTTAAGGAAAGTGATTTTGACGTTCAGCTGCCATATTTCATGAATGAGACATGCAGCATTAGCAAGCATTGTCCAAATGGATTTAACCATGACAACAGGTAAAAAGTTTCGTCATAATCGACACAATGTTGATAACGATACCTTTTCGCTACAAGCCTAGCTTAGTACGTTGGTGTGTTACCTTCCATGTATGTCTTCCTTGAAGACTGATATAGTACCAATAGGCACAATGCCTTGCAGTAATTCAACTAGTATCCAAACTTAGTTGGTATACATGGAATCCATTTCGGATATCATGGCACTTTGTCATAATAGGGAGTAGATACCTTGTATCACTTCCTCATACGTAGTCAGTTCGTGTTCCTCAATAAGATTGACATCTTTATGAGGTGAGATCAGAAACCCATACCCCAGGTTGTTTTCTGACTCTCTCCGACTATCGCGGTTCTTGTGTATTCGAAGATTATTGGAATAGTTTCATCATTGATGAACTATTTGTGTTCCATTAGGATTCGGTGCCTGGAATAGTATTACTCCGATTTTCATCGAGTTTTACTTTCCTCCCACTTACCACTGCATATCGATATTCCTCTTAGGAAAACCGCATGGTGAGCAACAATTACATTGTTCTCATATGAGTTGTATAAGTACTATACTTTGGTTTCCCTAGGATAACCTACAACTTAGGCACTTATCCGATTTGGGTTTTAGTTTGGTATCATCCAAACATATGCCTAGCATTCCCAAATTTTCAGGAATGAGAAAACTCAGTTTCTTTCCTGTTAATATCTAATATGAAATCTGTCAAACAGATTTTTATGGAACCTTATTCAAAATACGTTTTGCACTGTTTAAAGCTTATCCTTTGAAGGAAATGGTAGCTCAGAGCGACTCATGATTAACCTTATCATGTCCAACAAAATTCGATTTCTATGTTCGGACACACCATCAAATTGACGTGTTCCGGGAGGAGTTCTCATTGAAAGAATATTGTACTCTTTCAAGTATATGAGAAACTTATTGCTTAAGTATTTTCATCATGGTCTAACCATGACGGTTTAATACTTTAGCCGATCTGTTTGTCTACTTCGTGTCGAAACTCTTTGAAAGTTTCTGATTCGTGTTTCAAAAGAAACACATAACCATAACGCGATGCCACATCCGTAAAGGTCACGAAACATTCATATCCACATCTAGCCTAGCTAGACATGGGCCCACTTATGTCACTATGAACGAGGGCTAACAGATCGGTGGCACTTGCACTTTTACCAAGTAAAAAGTGTTTTAGGCATTTTGCCTAATAAACTATATTCGTAGACATCATTTGAATAGAATCAAATCGGTATTAGTATCCACTCTTCGAAAGTGTGGATATACGAGTCTTTTTTAATGTATCCCTGACAACAATGCCACATATAAGTCTCAACTAATTAAATCAGTTTGAGCTATTTGTTTGTCTTGTCATATGTTTGAGATTTATTTATATTCAAAATATAAATACTGTTATTCACATCTAATGTGCTTATCTCAATATCATCTTTATAAAATGAAACACTTTAGTGTTCTAGAATATAAAGGTATACCCGCAACGGGTTAAACCCTGATATAGAGATAATGTTTCTAGTCAAACTAGTTACATATTAACAGTTTCCTAATTTAAGTACACACTGTCAGGGTAGTTCCTAAACTTAGGTTTCTACGGTTTAAAACATCAACCGTCGTCATGTTTCCGATTCGTAGATAGATCTCATCTGAAGTCAGTATCCTGCTAATCAGCAGATTTTTCACACCAGTATATATTTATGTACCACATTTAGTATCTAAAATCCAATTTTAATACTAGTAGCGAACATATTTATGACAAACATATTTGAAGCCGGAGCCTTGCACCGTCTTCAATTCCTTCATGCCTGCCTTGTCCATACGACTGTCACGCTTCAGTGACCCCGTTTGCCACAGTTTAGGCAGACATCTTGGGATATGTCATTTGTCTTCCCAGAAGATTATAATGACTTTGCCTTTGCCCCTTTTCCACACTCCAGAAGACTTTGGCCAAGCCTTGGCCTTCTGGGATGTCGAAGTAAGGTGCGTCTTGCGCTTCTTGCCTTATTGCAAACTTTGGCTTTGTCTCCTTGAGAATAGCCATTAACTCTCCAAGAGTTTTCTATTGCAATTTATACTTCTAAGATCTAATGATAGATCTATGAAGATCCTTCAATTTCATTATCATACTATAAGGATCTAATCCTTAGTTCTGAATAAGAAATTAAGGATTCTATTTGGCAAGCTTATTGGATTAAGCACTAAAGTTATCATCACATGAATATTCCAAATATCATGTTCTACTATTTGCTTAACTCCAGGCTTATGCCTAAGATGTTATTTTATCAAATAAAGTAACTTCTTAGTTTTTTTGTACTATCCTGATTCATTATTCCCAATTTGAAAATTAAAGTCATTTAAATACATTTTCACCCAGGATTATGTTTTAAACACTAATCTTTCAATCATCTTGATTCTAATAGTCCAATTATTTAATCAACGATTTTAAGTACAATTCATTATAATGATTACTATAGTCTAACTATATAATCAACTATAATTTAATTGATAAATTCAATTATATTGATTACTATAATCCAATTATAAAATCAACTATTAATTGAAATAGTTTGAATACAGTCCAACTGTTTAATTAAAACAACAATTAAATATTAGTCCAACTAATAAATAATTTATTTGACGAAAAAATTTGAATGAGCGCGTATGGCAAGTAACTAAACGAATATTGCAAATTTAATATTTGCCTCCCACTATTTTTCGGCGAGCCTCTAACCCTCTGTTGAGTACTCGATAAACCTTGTTTCCTAGTGGGCTAGGATCCCGTTAAATAACACACAATCTTGACTTTGGCCAACAAATTGTATGATAATTAACTAGGTAGATCTCTAAGATCAATTGGATCCCATCCAATTCCTAGATCCAGTAGGTGGACATCCAAGTCCGAAACATATATCTTATATATGCCAATATATCCAATATATTGCCTAACCTTTTTCCTCTTAATCAACTAAGTCTTGGTTTTGGCACAACAAACTTAGTGATCCCAGTTAAGCGGAACCCATTGACCTTGGAAAGCTTCGTAATCAATGTCGATGAACAAGAAGTGATCTTGACTTTGGCCAACAAATCACAACTTGGACAAGACACTGATATGGAACAAAGCCTTCATGATTCAAACACATCCGCGACGGACAAAGGTCTTGACTTTGGCCAACAAACCAGTGCCAGTCTTGGATTTTGAGTAAGAATCACTCAATGGAAGGAAAAACGCTTAATATGTGTTGAGGGTTTTTCGCGTAATTGGCAACCAATTAATTATCTTTGTTAAGGTCTCATCATCATACACCCTTAAACATGCATTCTAAACACATAATAAGGCGCATATAAATAAATATAATAATGATATGCAGATGGATACTTAAACATTGTTCCTAGAACAAATCTCTCAATTTCCTCTCTCCCGCTAGCACAAGTATTACTTCTACCTGATTACATAACACTTCTAAAGAAACCTCATTTACATTGAGGGGAATAGGTGAGAAGAGAAATACAAAGAGTAAGGAGGTAATAGGCTGGACTCGCAGGTCCAATTAATAAATTCTAAATTTATTACAACAATTTCCAAAATTGCCCTCACCCATCTAATATCCATCCGATATACACTATTCATACATCGCATCCATGTATTCACACAAGCATGTTATCAATCAATCTAATCCAATTAATTAATCTGAATATTAATGACCATCCAATGTTCAAACAACGATTTGATTTTACGCGAGTCAAACTCGTTTTACGAATAAGTACTCAAAGTACGAATTCTTGAATTATACTAAACTACAAAATTAAATCCAATTCAATTCAATTTGTATTTAATACTAATTCATTTATTTAATTCCAAATTAAATATTACACTTTTTAATGTGCCTTTACGACTTAGATTCCAAATCTAATCGTTACGGGTCTCAAAGCCCGATTAACATTGAATGTTAATTTAATTAAAGTCCAATGGGCTTTTAATTAATTTCTAAGGCATGGACTTTTGGTCAATATGGGTCAAACCCAAATACCAAAGCCCATTTAAGGAATCACCCTTATTTGCCAAGAAACCAATTTAGGCCCATTAGGCCCAATTAAAGTTAAAGGTCCATTTAAGTCATATTTGGATTGGATCCAACCAATTAGCCTAAACCAAACTTGGCCCAACCAAGCCCATTAAGCCTAATTACAACTTTAAAAGCCCAATTAATTTAATTTCAAAATTCCAAATTTCATAATTAAATTAACCAAAGTGTATGCCATAATTAATTAACCAAATTAATATTTCCAAAACACTAATTCACTCAATTAATTATGCTCATTATCATCAACACATGTCCAACACATTTGAATCAAAAAATTCACATCATTTTCATGCTTCTCATTCACGGCATTTAGGGTTTTTATTGTTCGATTCGGTTTCAATCCAATTAAATCCACAATCAATATTCCCCAATTGATTTCAACTCATCCAATGATCAAAATCAAAAAATACCATGACTTAGGGCAAGCTACTAGTTTCGGCCAAGCCAACTAATTGGGGAAAAATTGATCCAATCAATATTTCATGAAATTGATCATATACAACTTCAATACAACATCATTCAAGCATACTCAATCAATCAATTTTATCAAATCATGCTCAAATTGATTTTGCCCAAATTTTACCCTAACCAAGTTTCATGCTCAAAATGGCTCAAGATACCATTGTTGGGTTTCTATTAAGTCCCAAGATCAATTTCAAGCAAGAAACACATGTGAATACAATCATGAAGAATGGCGGAATCATACTTACATTGATCGGATTTGGCGATGTGAGGAACAACAAAAATTTCTCCAAGCTCCCTTGAAACTCTCGGCTTTGGCCACTTTTTGTGCTCCTCCATTTTCGGTCAACTCCATGGATGAATCTCCAAGCTCCAAGCTTTGTGTGGTGATTCCATACTCATAAGTTAGTTCCATATCACCTTAGGATGACTCTTCATGTGCTAGCATAGGAAAAATTGCCACAAATTTTCCTTTTCACTCTTCTTGTTCACGGTTTTTGTGAAGAAAATGAGAGAGGAAGAAGTTTTGGCCCCTTGGCCGAAACTATGAGAGAGAGAGAGAGGTTGAGCTATTTTGTTTTTGTGTTGAATTAGATTTCTAAAATCGAATCTCAAAAATCCTTATCCAAAACTTGTAAAAGCCTTTCCAAAAGTCAACAACAATTTGGAGCCAAAATTGGCAATAAATGCCATCAACCACTCATGTCACTATTCACATCAAAAGTGACATGTTGTCAATCACTCAAAGTGACTAGACATCACATCAATCAAAGTGACTAATGATTTGATGTTTGACGTGACTTGTGGGCCGCACTTGAATACGAAATGCGAGTGCGCCCGCAAACACTCCCGGGCTCGGGTTCGCTAATTCCTAATTAACGAATTTTCTGTTGCGACGTAATTAAATAATTATGCCTAGCAAAATTACTATTCATATCGCTAACGAATTAATTCTAAATTAACTCGTTCGTCCGAATTAAAATCTAATTTTAATTCTACGTCGAAATCCA